>CAUYPK010018736.1:0-22733 GCA_963574355.1 Loris lydekkerianus
TCTAGTCAGGCTCAGGAAGTTGCACTAGGCCTCAGGCACATGGCAGGGCCCAACAATTCTCTCTTTTGTTTTTTGTATGGCGGATAAACATAGTCCCTGTCTTAGGTTGCCTGCTCTTGCAGTTTCAGTCTTACCTGTCATGGGGATACAAACATCAATGGTTTGGTCCCTGTCTTAGGTTGACTGAACGCAGAGTAATCTTACCCGTCTT
Organism: Loris lydekkerianus; assembly: GCA_963574355.1. Lineage (NCBI taxonomy): Eukaryota > Metazoa > Chordata > Mammalia > Primates > Lorisidae > Loris > Loris lydekkerianus. The sequence goes on from CAUYPK010018736.1 coordinate 212, forward strand.
TGGGTACTATGAATTGAATCCACTGTGCAGCCTCTCCATATCCTGTCTTAGGTTGTCCCATCTTCGAGGCTTTTAAAAAATACTATGTCAAATACTATGTATATAAATGAAAAAAATATATATCAAGTAAAAATGGCCTTTAGAATTAGAAATGAGTGGGTTAGAATCCAAGGTCCCTCTTTCAGTTAATTTTTCATTAGCTGGGAAAACTCACATAATTTAATTTTCTTCTCTGAAATTCTGTATGGTTTTCTACAGATGAACAACAGTGCTTAGCCCCTACAGTTGTTATTAGATTGAATAATTTATTTAGAGCACATAATAAGTCTTTAAAATCTATATATTTATTTTATACAATGAAATTTAGTATAACTATGGTATATGAAAGCTAAAGACCACTTTCAAAATTTAGCCATTAACTTTATATCAGAAGAACTTAAACATCAGTATTAAATTTTCCATAAAGAATCACTGTCTAAAAATAGAGTTCCAATTTCCCCTAGATTAGTTTGTTTAGCTTATAACACCTTTAAATTTTGTTAGATATAATACTTGATTAAAATATAGTAATCTGAAATGGAAAAATGTATGTCTGTGTAATGTGGCACTAAACTGTTCCCTGTTCACCAAGTATAGGAATAAATTGGTTACAAGAAATACACCTACCCTGGTTTATATTGTATGTTAGCATTACAGTTTCCAGCTGTGTGATCTCAGATGAGCAGTGTTACTTCTCTAAGTATGTTTTCTCAAATAGAAACTGTACATGCAGTTGCTCAAACTAACATATATAAAAAATTTGACCACACTTCATGAGTTACCCTTTTAAGTCTATTTTGAGAAGCAAATGAAAGAGTGTCATAAGCACTTCAGAGTTTGGAATATTATAAAAATATAAGAAGTGTTGACTAAATGCAGAAGGTTGTGTATGTTTTAGGGAGGGAATGTTTCTTTGGACTATGTACTAGGATCTAGGCTGAAGACAGTGATTCCACTGTGAAGGGCATTGGCAGATAATAATAATAAATAAAACTCTTTATATGGTATTGATCATTTGATTAACAGTTATTAAAGAAAGTTTTAACAATAGAAAAATAAAATGTGGCCTTTATTTTCAGTGTTGGGGTGGGCTATACACTCTGATCATTCTGCTTGAACAACTAAAAACAATATAAAAATTTAAAACAATGGTAAATATAGAAAAAGAAATGTATGCACATGCTTACATGCAAAAGCAACTCTTAAAACATTACTAAGTATTGAGCTACCAAGGAATAAAAATATTCTCAAGTGCTAAATAAAAACAAAACTCTGAGAAAAATACAGTACTGAATTTGGTATTCATCTCTAATAATTTTGTAGACAACAAGGGTACCAGACATTTAATTTGTTTTGTTTTTAGAAGTAAAAAAAATTGCATAAAACAAGTTGCCAGGGCAGCACTTGTGGCTCAAAGGAGTAGGGCACCAGCCCCATATACCGGAGGTGGCGAGTTCAAACCCAGCCCAGGCCAAAAACTAAAAAAAAAAAGTTGCCATAATGTCTAAGTTTATTTGTTGTTGTAACATAAAAGCACAGACTAGATCATATGCTACAAAAAAAGGAAATTTATTTCTCACAGTTCCAGAGGCTGAGAAGTTCAATATCAAGATGTCAGCATCTGGGAGGGACTTGTGACGTCCTATGGCACAGGCAGAAGGGCAAGAGAGCACAAGTGTGGGGAAATGGACAGAAGAGGACTGATTCATTCTTTTATCAGGAACCCACTTCCGTGATAATGGCATTAATCCCATAAGGAGTCAGGAAAGAAAAGGAGATTATCTTTTAAAAAATAGCAGTTACCTAAAGTACAGGGTTTCAATAGCAACCCTGTAAATAAGAAGGCAGTTGAATAATAGTATCAAAATAATAAGATAATTTAATTGTTGAGCTAGAATTATAAATATATTAAAACTACCATTTCTAGACAGATGAACAAAACCTGAGAGAAATTACCAAAGGTAGCATCTTTATAAAGGCATTCTAAAGGCTTAATTGAGAAACAAGAAAGTGTTGCAGATGAAACATCTTAGATATAAAAAGGAAAAACAAATAAAGTGTAAAAATGCAGATAAATATAGGCCAATATGGGCCCTACAAAACTATAGTAGTCGTACTGTGTGGTATTTGAATGGAAACAATACAAAACTAAATGTTGAACAGCTATGGCTTACAAAGATGAGCTGACAAGTCACTTTAAAGTTTTTTATTTGTTGGTGATGAGGTGGAGGAAACAGTGCTAATGATCTTCTTCAGTTTAAATAGCTAATTATGCATATTAAATGTGTTAGGTAACCATCATAAAAATAGAAATAAAGTATATAAACTCAAATTGGTAGGGAAAAAAACAAATGAGGAAAAGATTAATTTATTTTTAAGTTAGAGCAAAAACTAGAGGACTAGAAGACAGAAAATGTAGGATTGATAGAATATACCAAGTTAGGGGAAATTAGCAATTATTATAATACATATATATGGATTATATTTTTATTTAAAGACTGTTAATCAATAAAAAGTATAGCCATATAAGTTGTTCCATACACAGGAAGATTTTGTAAAGTTTATGAAAATATATTTTCCAGAAAAGGCAATCTAAAAAAGTATTGCAAAAGCTAAATATAATATTGCTAGATTAATATTAGACAAAAAAGATCTTGAGTGAAGAAAATTGCTGGAAATAAAAGTTGTCAGAGACAAAGTTTTATTCACGAGAAAAGTATAACAAATCTGAATGTCTGTTCTTTTGTGAACTTGTACTCAAAAATATTTGTGGAAAAATTTGATAAAATATAGAGAAAAATAGACAAATTGACCATAATCATGAAGTTTTCAACAGCCTTCTTAGAACTAATAGGTTAAGAAAAATAATACAATTAGTAATAATATAAAAACAAATTATCATAAGCAATGAGATGACAGTCTTTCAACCACATGTTCCCCAGTTTTCATCTGTGAAAACTGACCACAATCTATGGCCATAAAATGTCTTACATTTTCTAATCACAACTAAATTAAATTAGAAAACATTTTACTTCAAGACCAAGAAAAAGAAAATCTACAATGGGTGCCAAAAAATGTATATACATTTTAAGAAAATAAAAAACTATCAATATAATAATATACTATATATACCAATAACAAAAGATAACAAAGCATGTTGAGCACTTTTCATAATTACAGAAGTCAAACATAACTATTACAAATTAATACAGCTTTTCCTGTCTTAAAATATGTAAACACTTTTGGCACTCTTTATATTTCAAAGATTAATAAACATACTGTTAAATAGATCATAGCTCAAACAAGCAATAATAGAAATAAAAAACACTTAGAGCTAAGTTATTACAACTACACCACATATAAAAATATAAAAAATTAAATTATCATATTACATGCAATGTATAATAGGTAGAATTGATAAAGAGAAAGTGGTTCTTTGATAGACTGTCATATAAGATACTTATGAGGAAAGGATGATTCAAGAGTACAAAAGAGAAGACAAAAACATGACACTAGAAGTTAAAATATGTAAATACAGATACCACAGAGAAAAAAGACAATAATATAAATTGAACAATTTTCAATCAACAAAATTTTATAAAGTCATCATAGTTTATAAATCACTAGAAATTATAGATTTTAAGCTTTATAAAACGAGAAAAAGAAAACACACATGGCCTTACAACCATCACAGAAATATGGCTCTTAGTTAGAAATATTCCCATCACTAGACACAGATGGTTTTATAGAAAATGTTTATGAAAACATCAATTTTCTAAGCCTACATAATTTCTTTATTTAAAAAATAATTTTTTTTTCTCATTTTATTTTGGCATAATGTGTTATTAAAATCAGACAGGAATGTTACAAAAAAAAAAATCATAAGCCAAAACAGTATACCGTAATAAATCATTTACCCAAAACTAAAAGTTGCTTTATTTATAGAAAATTATTTAATTCAAGAAATTAACACTATAAAAGGAAAAATTGTGTAATTATTTCAGTCAGTAATGCATTAGAAATAAATTCCAATAGGTATAAGTCACAAAACAAAGAACTTTTGAGCATCTAAAAATATTTTTTATTTCAAAATATTAAAGAGACATAAATGCTCCGGTTATATGTATATTTTTAATAGTGCTTAGATCGAGTCTTTTAGTGTGCCTACCATCAGAATAGTGTTCACTGTACCCAATATGTTATATTTTACCCCTCTCCTCCTCTTTCCACCTCTCTTTTGAATTTCTAATGATCTATATGTCTCTTTCTGCTATTGTGTGCCCATTGATTAGCTCAGAATTATTACCAAGTACATGTGGTGTTTATTGCTCCATTCCTGAGATACTTCACTTACATAAGGGTCTCCAGTTCCATCCAAGTTGCTGCAAAATAAATTATTTCATTGTCTTTTATGGTTAAGTAAGGAATGCCTCATGGTATCTGTACATACATTCCACATTTTCTTATTCCACTTATGAAATTATGGATAGTCCATAATACCCAAAGTGATTTACAGATTAAAATGTCCATAGTACCCAAAGTGATTTACAGATTCATCACAATTCTGATTCATCATATTTCACAGATCTAGAATAAGGATTCTGTGCTTAGCTTGGAACCAAGAAAAAGCCTGAATAGACAAAGTAATCTTAAGAAAAAAAATCTGGAGTCATCACATTTCTTGACTTTAAATTATTGTCAAGGCCATAGTAACCAAAAAAGCATGATACTCATATATACGAAGAGACATAGAAAAAGGGAACAGAATAAAGAACCCAGAAATAAAACTATCTACCTACAATCAATTGATCTCCAACAGAGGAGACAATGACATCCTTTGGGGAAGGAAAGCTCTATTTAATGCATTGTTTGGGAAAATTGGATAGCCGCCTGCAAAAGAATGAAACAGGACTCTTATCTCTCTCTATTGAGAAAAATTAACTCATGATTGATAAAAGCCTTAAATGTAAGGCATGAAACCATAAAAATTCTAGAAGAAAATATAGGGAAAACTCCTTTATATATCAGATCAGGCAAAGAATTTATGACTAAAATCTTAAAGGCACATATAGCAACAACAAAAATAAATAAATGAGACTTGATTAAATTAAAAAGTTTCTGCACAATCTCCCATGCTTGACTAACTTTAAAAGCTTCTGTACAGCAATAAAGAATAAATAGACAAACCTACAGAATAGAAAAACATATTTGTAAACCATACACCCATAAAGAACTAATATCCAGAACCTACAAAGAGCTCAAAGAAATCAGCAAGGGAAAAAATTTTTTTTTCATTACACGGTGGGGAACAGTGAGGAAAAGATATAAATAGAAGTTTTTCAAAAGAAGCTAGATAAATGGCAAAAAAGCATATGAAGAAGTGTTCAACATCATTAATCATCAGGGAAATGTAAATTAAAACCACAATCAGATATCAACTTACCCCTTTGCATGGATGCATAGAGTAGAAAGTGTTTATACACTCTTGATGGGAATATAAATTATTCAACCCTTATGAAAAGCAATATGGAGATTCCTCAAAGAAATAAATGAAGACTTACCATTCAATCCAGCAACCCCACTACTGGACATCCACCCAAAGGAAGTTTATGATTTTTGTGTGTAAAGAAGCTCTGAGACCAAAAACCTAACTACTGATTAGTGTTTTATTATTTTATTAAAGTAATGAAAATATTAAGTAAATAAAATATTAATGAATCACAGCTGTATCTACAGATATAACCCTTAAATATACAACAGTAAAAGAAAGCAATGTATGATACTTACATAGATGCATTGATTATGTGGCTAAAATATAAGTGGTAAAATATGGAAAGAAAACAAAGTGATAAAACATTAAATTGTGGATAATTATACTTCTGGCAAGATGTAAGGTGATTCAAAGGCTTTATGGAGGGAAATTTCAAGGTAATATTTATATTTTCTGTGTTAAACAAAGTCTTAGTATAAGTGCATTTATTTTATTATAATTAATAATTTATGTGCTACTTTTAATAATATATTTATTGATATTTAATAAGGAACAAGAAAAAGTAAAAAATAAATCATCCTTTTATTATTATAAATGTTATTTTTTCAACTTAATGATTTAATAAATCCGAATTTACTTTATATTAATAATGTGAATTTCTTTGGTCTCCTGGAAAACTTATAATTGGGGATTCCTCTGGAATATGACTTCACTTTCCATGGATATGGTGAAAAGGAAATTTTTATACACTTAAACTTTTATACAATTTAAAATTTATACAATTTAATACAATTTAATTTTATACATTTAAATTTTATGCAATTTAAATTTGGTTAATTTAAATTGATGCAACCACTATGGAAAATGATATGGACATGTCTTATGAAACTAAAAGTAAAATTAAATTGCCCATACAGGAGAAAAACTCATTTTAATGCAAGTTGGGAAGAGAGGTAAAGAGGAAAGGGGAGGGCATTTTTTTGGGGGGGTGCTGTCACTTAATGGGCATGGAGTGGAAGTGTTTGGCACACCTTTTGTGTATGAAACATAATCACAAGACAGACTCTACCAAACAAAATCAAATATTTTGACCTGGTTGTTGACATCCTCACATTACCCTGAAATAAATTTACTTTTCAAAAATAAATAAATAAATAAATAAATAAATAAAGTAGATCTACCATTAGACAGGGCAATCCAATTACTGGAGATCTTCCTGAAGGAAAAAAAGTCATTTTATTAAGAAAAAAATGAATGAACTTACATTTATTTCATTATAAAAAGATTTTTTATTTCCATAGATGTTACTTTTAATGTTTTTAAGATACCACTCAATATTAATACAAAAAGATTATTTGGCCCTTATTATAAATGAATTTTTAATTCATAGTTGTTATTTTCCGCTGGCTGATATTGAAAAATTAATTTAAGGCCATAATGAGGACATCTGTATTAAATTATATTCATGTTTATGAGAACTTTCAATTAAATGTATCTCTCTGAAGCAAACAAGATGACTGCTGGCTCAGTGCATTACATTGATTATTGCCATTACAAGAGATTAGCACACCGTTCTGTATTGTATGATACCTACACTGCAGAAATATTTATCTTTGGAAATTCATATTGTATTTCCTTTGTAAAATATTTAGAATCAGTTTCCATTTCATGATAATTTTGTGAAAATTAATTACTGCATTTAAAATGAACTATTTCATTATTTTATCAGTCATTGCAACATTATCATTTTAGATCCCCATGAGAACTCAGATAATTATCTTAAAGTAAAGGGAAAAACAGAAAAAAAAATTGAAATAAAACTTTTCTGGTTAAAATCAAGTTGATGACCTCTAATTCCATTTACTAGGACTTTTCACAGCTCTATTCCTGATCCCCTACATGTTAAGACCTCAGAACCATATCCAATAACCCTCAATGTGTAAGGAGCACAGTTGGAGCTGCATTGAATCATCTTGATTTTTAGATAGGCTACTGTGGAACAAAAGTTTAAACATGTTACACAGCCAGCTTAAAGACAGATTAAAAAACAGAACACAAGTTCCTTTTCCCACATTTGTTCTTTCCAGCACATTTTCATATCTCTCCTTGTATTGCCATCAGGAGAACCCATATGTACCCTCCAACTGTACTTACCATTATTCTAAACCCTTCGCCTCTTTTTATCACTTCTAATGTTTTATCATTAACTTTCATATTTCTTTTATTTTTCAAATTTTGAAAATCTCACAAAGGGTGTGGGAACATGGTGTGTTGAAAACATAAACATAATTTGTCTTTCCTACTCCATCTGTGGCATCCTATGACTACCATGACAGACAAGTTAGAAGATCTTTTATATTAAATGTAACAGCTGCTCTTTTTCTTGGATATTTTGGTAGATTTACAGAGTATAAATGTGCCCCTCTACTCTGCCAAGAAAGACATATAATAAGACAAAAGCAGGAATCACAGTTTTCTCTTCTTTAGCTTTCCAGCACTGTGAGTTCCTCTCTGACTTCTTATGCCCTTGTGGTTATAGTCCCTGCAATGATAATCATAGCTAGAGAAGAAGAGAATTGCTTACACTTTTCAAGCTACACAGAAATTGTGCACTGTATGGGCTACATTCATGGAGTTATACTGTTTAATATTACTGTTTATTTCAAAATATTCCTTTGCAAACCTCCTAGGAACTTCTTGGCAGCCTTTGATTATAATATTGTCTATTTAGTAGCATCATCAAATTTCCTGATGTTTTCTTTAGAGAATATGCACATAGGTAAGTATCAAGTAAAAAAAAAAAAACTCACGGATGTCTCCAGATAACTAAGCTTGTTTCCCTTGCCAGTTGTAAGGAGATATTGTTTTGTGGAAGGGAGACCAGTAAGAACCACTAAAGCTAACAACTTTAATCACAGTTTGGAAAAAATCTTTTCATTGAAAATGCTTTCAGATTAAAAATAAAAATAAAAACTTGACTCACTTTAAATATATTAATAACACATGAATTAAAGACGATGAAGAGGTACCCAAAATATTTATAAGATTTATCCCATTTAGAAAAATATGTTTTTGAAACCACCAAATTTAAAACTGTAGAAGATGGCATTTAATCTCACAAAACTTGTAAACTAGCAACAGAGATCATTTATTATGGGAAAAATGGAAAATTAATTAAAGAAAATACTAGAAATATGAAAGAAAAAAATGAAAGGTCTAAAGTCTTTTAAATTCAATATTTCATCCTGCATTAGATGTTTTTAATGGATTATGTATCAACTACAAAAACAGCTGAATTCCAATATCTGAAATGATTCTACTTAAATAATAAAGAAAGCAAATATTTATCCAAGTTCATGGCAAAGTAAATGGGTAGCAAATATGTTCATTTAAGTCTGTGACCCACCTATATATATTTTCAGCAGTCAACAAAATGATAAGTCTTGAGACAAGAGAAGAATTAAAAAGTCATTTTCATAGAGGTAAAGGTATATATATTTATGTAAAATAAAGTAACAAATTAACAATGTATGATGTACAGCATAGACAGTGAGGTGTGAAAGATTTCATAAATAATTTCATAAATAATAGTTGATGTATATAATATATGTATATATATATATATATTCCTTATTTCATTAAGGCTTCAAAGTATGGAGTATATATGAACAGGTATATGAAAATAGTTCAGCATCACTAATCACCAAGCAAATTTAAACCAAAACCACAATGAGATATCATGTGATTTTAGTTAGAACAATTATTGTCAGAAAGACAAATAATAAAAGCATTTCCATATATGTGAAAAGGGGAGACAATTACACATTGTCTGTGGGAATGTAAAATAGTGCAACCTTCATAAGAATCAGTTGGAGTTTTTATTGGAGGTGCCTCAAAATATTAAAAGCAAGACTACCATATGATCCAGTAATCCCACTACTAGGTATATAAGCAAGGAAAATGAAATCAGTATACTGAAGAAATACCATTACTCCCATGTTTATTATTGTGTTATTAACAATAGCCAAGAGGTATGAATGAATCTGAGTGTTCAGCAGTAGATGAATAGATTAAAAATATGATATAAATGTACATCATGCCACACTATTTAGCCATAAAGAATGAAATCCTGTCAGTTCAACAACAACATTGATGAAACCAGAGGACATTATGTTAAATGAAAAAAAAAAAAACAGACACAGCAAAACAAATACCAAATGACATCACTTGTGTAGAATTTTTTTAAAGTTGATCTCATGGAGTAGAGTGAAGTATAGTGGTTAACCAGATACTGGGTAAGATTAGAGAATGAGAGAATAGGGAGAGGTTGGTCAAAGGCAAGGAGTATGTAATTACAATTCAATAGAAGGAGTAGCTTCTGATGTTCCATTGCTTTGGTTAATAGTAAGATATTTTACATCAAAAAATAGATTTCAAATGTTCTCACCACAAATGATAAATGCAAGAGGTGATGAATATTCTAATTACCCTGATTCATCAAAATATCAGGCTGTATCCCATAAATGTATATAATTAACATGTCCAGAAAGTATGGGGTGGTACTATTTTCAAATAGATTTTAGGAAGAATAAAAATGAAAGATGAAAATGTATAGGGATATTAATAAATGCCATAAAACACTAAATATTTTCTCCAAAAGTTAATTTATATGCCAATTCAAAAGAACCTTATGATGTAGACATAATTATTTCAGCCATTTTATCCATGAGAAAACTGATATTCAGAAAATATAATTTTTTTTACCATAGCACAGTAGCAAAGCTGCAAATTTAAATTCTTAGAAAAATAAAAAGCACCACCTCTCACAATTTAATTTTATATATATATATAATATATATATATATATATAATATATATATAATATATATATATATATAATATATATATAATATATATATATATATATATATATATATAAAATTAAGTTGTGAGAGGTGGTGCTATATATATATTTATGTATATAAAATTTATATATATAAATTTATATATATAAATTTATATATATAAAATTAAATCATAGCTGTGTACATTAATGCAATTATGGGGTACAATGTGCTGGTTTTATATATAATCTGAATATTTTCATCAAATTGGTTAACATAGCCTTCACAGCACACTCTTAGTTATTGTGTTTAACATTTATATTCTACTTTTAGTAAATTTCACATGTACCCTTGTAAGATGCACCATAGGTGTGGTCCCACCAATTACCCTCCCTCCACCCATCCTTCCCTCTCTCCTCCCCTCCCTAACCCTTTTCCCCATATTCTTAGGCTAGCTTTCATATGAAAGCTATAAATTGATTTCATAGTAGGGCTGAGTACATTGCATAATTTTTCTTCCATTCTTGAGATACTTTGCTAAGATGACTATGTTCCAACTCCATCCATGTAAACATGGAAGAGGTAAAGTCTCCATCTTTCTTTAAGGCTGCATAATATTCCATGGTGTACATATACCACAATTTATTAATCCACTCATGGGTTGATGGGCACTTGGGCTTCTCATCATCCTTAATCATCTGAGAAATGCAAATCAAAACTACTTTGAGATATCATCTAACTCCGGTAAAATTAGCCCATATCACAAAATCCCCAAACCAAAGATGTTGGCATGGATGTGGAGAAATGGGAACACTTCTACATTGCTGGTGGGAATGCAAACTAATACGTTCCTTTTGGAAAGATGTTTAGAGACACTTAGGGATCTAAAAATAGACCTGCCATTCGATAATCCTACAATTCCTGTACTAGATATATATCCAGAAGACCAAAAATCATATTATAACAAAGATATTTGTACCAGAATGTTTATTGCAGTCAAATTTATAATTGCTAAGTCATTGAAGAAGCCCAAGTACCCATCGACGCATGAATGGATTAACAACTTAATTTTCAACATTATAAGTACCTTTTCCAAGATTATACTTGATTACAAAATAGAGTCAGGATTCAAAAGCAACCTTCTGAAACCATGGTATAATAACATTGTGTCTGGATTTATTTTCTATCAATAGTAGTTGATAAGTAACCTCATCCTATTTTATGACTGCCTTCTATGTTTATATTTGTAGCTCAAACATTGTCCTTGAAATTGAGATATGTATATTCAACTACTTACTATGGTCAGTGGTTAGATGTGTATGGTATCCAATAACTTATTTAATGGCTCTAAAGTTGTATTTTAAAAAAAAAAACTTACTGAAATGTTAGTTGAAATTTCTTTTTCTGATAGTTTTAGAATTTTGTTCAACCTTAATAAACATCACTTTTTTCATCTCTAAAATAGGACTAAAATAGATATATCTCATGATATTTTTATGTGACTTAAGTAAATGTATAATATAAGAAAACTGAAAGAATGTATTTTAAGGCTTGAAGAGAGAGCAACAAAAAGCAAAGAGAGAGAAAGCCAAAAACAAGAGAACAAGAGAAGAGACACAAAAGGAAAGCAGCAAGAAAACAAGTAAGGGGTGTGTTGATGTGGACTAGAGCTGTTGTTCGTGTCAAACCAAAGAGTGTAGGTGCTCTGGGAGAAAATACAAAATTTTTGAAGATGTATGTGTCATAGAGTGAGTGTTATGACTATACCTGCATCTTAGGAAGTTTGATGTAGATACCATGTAGAAGCTGTGTAAAGATGAGCCAGAGTGGAAGGACCTGGAGTCATCAGGCAGAGTCTCAGCACTGTGGTAGGTATATGGTAAAAATAAGTAAAGGGAGAGTGATGAGTTTCTGTGATGTGTGTAAGCAGAAGGGTGAGGAGTGCTTTCATGCAGGATTTATGTTACAGTGGCTGCCATTTTGTGTCACCACAAGCTCTCTCTAACACTGCCTGCATCCACCCTCACCTAAGTCCATCTGATAACCGCTTACTACACTTCTCCTCTGCCTTAACAGAAAACTTACTCATCCTTTCTCTCCCCTGCCAGAAACTGAATGGGGACAAAGGAGGAATTTTCCATTTTCTTACAAACTTTTTTTTCCTTTTCCTAAATAATAAACTTGGATCTGATCTAAGAAAAGCGAAATCTTGAAGGGAGAAGAAATTGCACAACAGGAGACTGTCGAAAGCATATTATACAAAACGTAGGAAGAAAACTCTATCTCTAGGATCAAAACTCTTAGTCGTCTTTTCCCTCTGCACTATAGATACAGAGAGATACTAGCCAGATACAATAAATTCAGAAAGACAGAAGTTTCTAAATCTGCTGCTGAGGTGAGGTAAGTACAGTCAGTAGTTTATCAATTTCTCCGGTGTTCTGTTGATACCCAGTTCAGTTTCCCTCTGAGCAACCTTAATCTTAGATATTTTTGAGGGCTGCCTCATCCAAGCACAAATAATCAGAAGAGCAGCAGGTAAAAAGTCCATCCCCGCAGGCAGCACAGTTCTTTCTCTCCATCTTTCCAAACAGGTACCTCGTTCACAACACAGTAGCCTGGCCATGGACGTGGCATTGGTACAAGCAGAAGAAAATTAAAAAAAAAAAAAAAAAAGTGGATTGTAAAAGAAATAATAACAAAGACAGCATGGAGTCTCTGTAGGAGAGAACGTGTGTTTAAGTAAGTGTTGGTCTGTTTAAAGGGGCTTGAAGTGATAGAAGAGAGGGCAAAAGGTCCTAATACAAAGTTGCCTAAAAACATGTCTGCAAGTATGATGAGTTACAGGAATTTGTCTATTTCCTATATATTTTCTAGTTTGTATAAAAATGTGGGCAGTATTCACAGATATTTTGTATTTCTCTGCTACCAGTTTTATATCTTCTTTTTCATTTCCCATTGAGGTCATTTGAGTCCTTTCCTTTCTATATCTGGTTAATCTGACAAGTGGCCTATTACATTTGTTCATCTTTTCAAATAACCAATATTTTGTTTCATTGATCCTTGGTTCTTTTTGCAGGGGTGGGGTTGATTACATTTAGTTCTACTCTGAGATTTTTTTTTTTTTCTGCTGGCTTTGGATTTCAGTTATTCTTCTTTTCCCAGCTCCATGAGATGTGACAGTGGATTATGAATTTATAATTTTTTTTCTTTTTGAGGTAGGCATTAAGGGCCATATATTTTTCCACAAGGACTGTTTTTGCTGTATCTCATACATTTTGAAAGCTAGTGTTCTCTTTGACATTCAATATAAGAAATCCTTTGATTTTCATCTTAATTTCATCATTGCCCTAGGGATAATTGAGAGCAAGTTGTTTAATTTCCATGAATTTGTATAATTTTGAGTGTTTCGCCTGGCATCAACTTCTTGTTTTATTCCGCTGTGGTCTGAGAATATGCTTGATATGATTTCAATTTTTTTGAATTGTCTGAGACTTGCTTGGTGACCTAACATGTAGTTTGGGGTGCAATATTCTATAAATGTCTGTTAGTTCCATTTGTTCTAGAGTCCTGTTTTAGTACAATAGTTCTGTATTTTTTATTTATTTTCTGCTTCAATAATCTGTCCAGTTCTGTCAGTGGAGTACTGAAGTCACCAGAAATTACAATGCTACTGTTTTTATTCAATTGCTTCCATCTAGAAAAATTTGTTTTATAAAATTGGGAGCTCCTGTATTAGGAGCATAAATATTTACAATTATTATGTTTTCTTGTTAAATTGATCCCTGAATTATTACTTACTTAGATCTTATTTTATCTGATATAAAAATGGCTACTCCCACTTGCTTTTGGTTCCCATCTGAGTGGAATACCTTTCTCCATCTCTTAACCTTGAGTCTTGTGTCTACTGTTTAGATGTGTTTCTTGGAGATAGCCAACATTGGGGTTGAGTTTTTGTAACCATTCATGCAGTTTCTGTCTTTTAAGGGGGACATTTACACAGTTGACATTGAATGTTACTATTGGTATGTGGAATGCTGTTCTATTCATCATTTGATCATGCCTTATTGTTTTGTTTTCCCACTTTATGAGTTGTGAGCTATAACTTTTGAGTGTTTTATTCTGGTGCACATCTATTTTGCTTTTGTATGCACTTTTGAAGTTTGTAGAATTTTTTCCTCATTTTGATGTTGGCCAGGTTGATAACTTTGTGTGCTAAAAATGTCTTATTTGCTATGAGTCTTCCTAATACCCAGTGTTTAATAACAGTTTTATGTGTGGATATCTGAATCTCTGGCAATACCAGGGAAGTTCTTCTCTGTAATTCCCTTGAATAGGTTTTCAATGATTTTTGCTTTAACTTCTTCTCCCTCTGTGACACCTCTAATTCGTATATTGGCTGATTTCACTGAGTGATTATTAATTTGTCTGTATTCTTTTTGTTTTTCTGCATCTTTGACTTTAGGGATAGTTTGAAAGCCTTGTCTTTAAGTGCTGAGATTATTTCTTCTGCCTGTGTAAGCCTGTTGTATTCCTGTTGCATCTTATAATTGCTACATTTCTTTATAATCTTTATAAATTTCTTTATAACCTTTCTTATGTTATGTTGCTCTTTAGCATGTTTTTCATTTTTCTTATTTATGTCCTGAAATATTTCTTTTGGATTCTCTGTGTTGGTTTTTAACTTTCTCTTCAATTCTCCTTATATTATTTGCCATCCATGTTCTGAATTCCATTTCTGATATTTTGACCATTTCCTTTTGGTTATAGTTGAACTCCATTGCTGTGAATATATTGTGATGCTTTGGAGCATTGAACTAGCCTGATTTTTCATGTTAGCAGATCTTTTTTTCTGGTTTTTCTCATCTGAAACCTCATTTCTCATCTCAGGGCTGATAGGTTTGTAGCAGATCTATTCTCCTTTGCTTGGGAACTATCCTATTTTGTGAGGAGAAGTCGCTAAAAAAATGCTTGCTTTTGTGTCTTTTTTTATGTCCTACTTTAGAGTATTAACACATTGGAAGAGGAGCAGATGCACTGTGGGCTTGTAATACATCTGTTCTTCTACATCATTTAGATCCCCTGTGGTTGTCATAGTCTAAGCCAATGCTGATGTATATTTATTTATTCAGATTGGTGTATTGTCCCGAAGCCAACATTGGAAGCTTGGGCTGGCTGCACAAGTCCCTCTCCAAAAAAGGCAGGTAAAGTGACTTTGGCCGGTGCCTGGGCAGGTCATGGGATTTTCTGGGGTATCTACGTGCATCGTAGGACTTTGGCCAATGTGAAGTAGTGGGCTCATCCCTAAGCCTATGCTGAAAACGTGGGCATTGGATTAATTGGATCCTTCATTGAGGTGGGTACTGGGATAGGTTGCTCTGCCTGGGTCTCCCTACATGGTGGGAATGAATATTTGATGAAGATATGTAGGCACAGGCTCATGTGTAAAGGCTGCAGGTATTTGGTACATCAAGGTATAGACATAATGTATTCAGCAGAGAAGGCTTGTGGCTAGCAGGTCTGTAACAGAACCCTGAACTCCAGGTATATGCCACAAGGGTGTGGCTTGCCAGCCAGTGCATAGAACTAAAGGACATGACACACCCCACAACACTCAGTATGGGGGTGCTGGCTTGCCTGACATCACACAATACCAGGAAGTATCATGTTGACATGTAGGTCTGTGTGGGCATGGACCTCAGCCCAGTACCTGGATCCACAAGGGTGTGGGCTTTGGTGCAACAGTGTGTGGGCCAGGGTGCTTGCTCTACCCTTGCTGAGGTGTAGAAACTGGGATCCCAATGGGGTTGAGAGGCTGGATGCCTGGAGTTTTTCCCTACAGGGTTCTGACCAAAGCTGCTACTATGTGGCCCTTAGAGTTTTAGTTGAATTCCCTGTTGGGAGAGCAACTGGCTCCCAGTCACAAATGTACAACAGTGTCTGCTTTCCCTGCTCCCTCCCCAGCCTAGCAAGGGGCAATGCTAGGGTACCTAAAGTGAAGCCAGTCCCTATGTAGCACAGGATGTCTGGACCTGAGAGCTCAGAGTGGCTCTAAGCTGCACCAATTCAGGACTGGAGACCAGCAGGACTAAACTGAGCCTGTTCTGGGATGCAATACCACTGTACAGTCTCCAGTTTTTTTTTTTTTTTTTTTTTTTTTTTAATCAACACAGAGACCTGCATTGGTGGAGATGCTTCCATACCTCAGATTTTAGTGTCCACAGGGAGTATGAAGCCCTGGATCTCTCTCTTTTATCACTTCCCCACATGTAGGGGTCTCCCGACTAGGTGAGTGGAATTCCCTGTTCCTCTCCCTGTCTCTGATGACCTATCATGCTCTCTTTATCTATAGGTGAACATCTACTTGAAGTCTTTGATTTTTCTCTTAGAGAGCAATGTGTGTGGGCTGCTTCTAATGACATCTTGACCAGAAAACCAATCCCTTTTTAATTTACATTTTTGTTTTTCTTATGGATTATTTTTTTTTTTTGTCAAAATAAAATCTCATACCAAATGTATTTTTTTTATTGCATTGTGCCAAGATTAGAAGATAGAGATATGTAATCTGTTGAAACTATAGTCCTAGATCTTGGAAATTATAATATTACTAATAAGTAATTAATATCTATTGAGGACTAATAAAGTACTAGATTCTAGGGTTAAAGACATATATATTATACTATTTAATGCTAACACATATACAACATATCTTGTAAGAATTATTATTTCCATTAGATAGATAGGCTTTTACGTATAGTTTTATGGAATGTGTAATGGTGAAATCATAATTTAAATCTGAGCAGTTGGACTTCATGTTTTTAACCATTTTATGATTTTACTCAAATAAATATAATCCCTTTACTTGCCTTACTATTAGATCAGCAAAGATTTTTACAAAGCATGTGGATAATATGAATGGATCACTTGGAGTTAACTTTAACTTTTTCAAATTCGTTTACCTATGTTTATCCCCACACAGACTCCCAATCTTTACCTTAATAATACTGTCTCAGCAAAAATAGTTGCTCATGGTGGTAGTATTAGTATATTTTTATACTAGTATTAGTATATTAGTATAATTTTTTAGAGTTTTATCATTTTACATAGTTTCATTCTCTCCTTATATCAATTCTGTGAATTAGGAAATATTGTCAAAATTGTATTAACAATGAATCCACATATCAGTATTGATATAAAAGGTATGTAGGAAAATACGTCATTACTTTGAGAACTGTAAACCTAAAGTTATTCTATTGCATTATTTTCTTCAGATTGTGTTACCTTTCATTTTCAATGCTTTATACTTTATTTGTTTTATCATAAATCTCAGAAAGAAATGTTAGCCATTTTCATCATGAAAGTTTACTAAATTCACAGATTACAATTTGAATATCAGATCACTACCTTTCATTTACCCTCTTGAACAAAAACAGTGTCTGAGAAAGAATATTTTAAACATTTACATTATAAAACTTACCTTTTATTTATATTGTAACTGACAAGGAAGTAAAATAAAGTGTGTTGGGAACTAAAAGAATTGATCATCTAATGCCATACCATTAGGCCTAGACCAGGCAGCGTCACAAATTGCCCTCAGATGGCCCTGCCTCCTTTGTTAATGTCCTCCACTCTAAAACTCCTAGGCAATGGAGAGATGCAATGTCACTTCCGTGACTGGGTATTAATATACTGACTTTCATCTTGCTAGCAAACTTCCTTACTTGCTATTACTAATGAATTAAGGATGCATGTTGGTGAGGCCTCCATGGCAAGGGTCTGAGGATAGCTTGCAACAACAGCCCCCTAAAATTGAGACTATCATTGTAAGAAAAATAAGAAACTTCTCTTTAATGAAAGACCCCTGAGAAACTTGAATTTTACAACAACAATTCTACCAAGCTTAATTCTACCAGCTTGGTGGTGATTCTTCCTCAGTCTTTGGAAGAAGAGCTTTGGAAAAAGGCTCCTGCCTTGCCCAATCTTTGATTTTATCATTTGTGAGAAACCATGGGTGCAGAGCCACCTAAATTATATCGTGATTTCTAACGATAAAAGCTATGAAATAAACAGAGGTTGTTTTAATCAACTAAGTTTGCAGGGCTTTGTTTAAATAATAAACATAGGATCTACCCCAGGAAATTCCCCATTCTGACTTTTTCAGCCTCATTATGCCATGGAATTTTTGTAAGAAATTGATTTCCACAAGCTGGAGTTCACTGGCATTGGCTATTGCCTATGAATGTGCTGTAACAGAGACAGAAATGAGTAATCAAGATAGTTCATGATGTAACAGGAAGATTAAGCTGTGCTGGCAAAAAAAGCAAAAGGAAAATCTGGGGAAAAAAATATTGTTTTGTCAAGATGTATCACTAATTCTCTATCTTGTGATTGCTACCAGAGCAGTCCCAACTCTTTGAAGTTGACCGCCAAATTTGAATACCAGCCACCAAGTTCTGTCTCAATGAGGCCATTCATGTTTTCCTTCACGAAATTGTTTTTTAGTAAATGTGATTTCTGTCACCAGTAATCCCCTTTAACAACATCATCCATGAAGATGTATGGGTCTGAAATTCACTTAAACAAGTTTCTAGAAACACAAGGTAACCTCATGGTGACCCTTCTCCAGTGGAAAGTCCTCTACAATGGGTCTGTCAAAGCGAAAATTTCGTTGGACAAGGTTAAACAGGTAAAGACTTTATCTGACACTAATATAAAGGTACAGAAAGACAAAAAGTAAAATCTGAATTCAATTCTGCTGAAACAAAGGTGAGAGAATTTTTAAAAGCTAAAGAGAGTGGAATCATGGAACATGTGAGTTTGCTAGTTTGTTTCATTCAAAAGAAAAATAAATGTTCTCCTACACTTATGATAGGAGGTAATTTTAAAACTTGAAGCAGAGTTAATCTATTCTCCCACTGGGAGAGACTGGGAAAGATAGGTTCTATCTACCTGAATGATTGCATTTCCAAAGGATAACTCCCAGATTTTTTAATAAGACTTTGCTGAATTATAAAATGAGTAAGGAATTTTATTTTTTTATTTTTTATTTTTATTTATTTATTTATTTATTTTTTTTTTTTTTTTGAGACAGAGCCTTAAGCTATCGCCCTGGGTAGAGTGTCATGCATCACAGCTCACAGCAACATCCAACTCCTGGGTTTAAGTGATTCTCTTGCCTCAGCCTCCCAAGTAGCTGAGACTACAGGTGCCCACTACAATGCCCAGTTATTTCTTGATTGTAGTTGTCATTGTTGTTGGCAGGCCCAGACTAGATTCAAAACTGCCAGCTCTGGTGTATGTGGCTAGTGCCTTAGCCACTTGAGCTATAGGTGCTGAGCCAAGGAATTTTTTAAAATGTTGATATTTCAGAGATATAGGAAAAGAAATTACAACACACACTCTTCTCAAGTAAAAGCTCCCAGAAGAGGCTGGTTAGGGACCTTCGTCAGCCTCAGAAGTGAGATTAGTTACAGTTGTAGAATACATCTTTCCCCACTCTTTATTACACCACATGCACTAGGCATTATAAATGCCTGATTCTCAACATTAAGTAATTGGCAAAGGAAGAGTCTTTTCAGAATTTAAGAGTTGTGTTCTCTGTTTACCTTCTCTAATTTTTCCTACTCTGGTTCCTGATTAAGATACATGAATGATTTTAGTATTCTTGTGAAGGAAGCATTGTCTGTGAAGAAAGCATTATGTCTGTAATACAAGCTAAATGGCCACTTTTCAACCACAACTTGACTGACTGGAGTGGGCTGTAGACAGAAAGATGGTACTTTATTGAGCAAACACAGAAGAATTAAGTAGGGGGTTAGTTATCTAAACAGAGAGCATGCATACTGAGACTATGTCCTATGGATGTGAAGTCAGCCTTTTTTAGTGAGCCTTTTTGTCCTTTCTCATGTCACTGACATAGGCTTCCTCTTTCAATGGGTCATGTACCCTAAAGCTGATATTTAAGAAGGAATGAAGGGAAATGCCTAGTAATGGGATTGTAGCACCAAATGAAAAGTCTGTTTTGAGTTCAATGAGGATTCTACACACTTCTTTCCATTCTTTTTTTTTCTTTTGGGTTTGACCTCACTACCTCCGGCATAAGGGGCTGGTGCCTCACTCCTTTGAGCCACAGGTGCCACCCCACACTTCTTTCCAAAGAGGCTGTATTAGTTTGCAATCTCACCAATAAGAGGGGTGGAGCAAGATGGCAGCCGAGTAACAGCTTCCCTTCATCTGGGCATTGTGATTCTAGGGAGATAAGACTCCAGGCATCTCTGGCTGGTGGGATCTGCCTATAGTCATCACTTTGAGGATACAGAGAGTCAGCAATGGCCTTCTGGACTCCAAGAGGAAAGCAAAAGCAGTGGAAAACTGGCAAGTGGTTGTCTGTATTCAATCGACCTAATCCCGCTGGCAACCATAAGTACAAGCAGCAGTGAGACTGCAAACCGGAAAGGCCTTATCTGTGAACTGTTTTGGTGTTTTTGGACTTGGCACTCAGTTGAACTGCCTTGGGGAGAGCTTGAGCAGGAGTGCGGAGAACTTTGGGCATTGTCTGGGGCCCCAGACTGAGCCACTGAGCTGGGCGCAAGAAGCCATTGTGAGAGAACTGCCCTGTCAAGCTCTGCCCTCAGGGTCTCAGAGCAAGGATCGGGCGGGACCTATTAACCTAGGTGATTGAGCAGCTTAAAGGCAGGGACTGAGCTGCCTTATAGCCTTAATCCTCAGGGGCAGAGTGAGCCAGTTTTGGCACACTGGAGCCTCGGGCTGTTGCCCTGGGTAGAGGGCAGTGACATCACAGCTCATAGCAACCTCAAACTCCTAGGCTTGGTGCTGCCCAGACCTCCATAAGAGCTGTGCCACGACCCCCGACACGTGACCCGCACCCACCTGGCCTCCGCATGCCCTGACCAGGAAGTGTGGAAACTGCGCAACACTGCATCCTCCCTCCTGTGTCCTCCCAGCCTCCGCAATAGCCCACTCATCTGGCCAGGGACTCTGGTAGCCATGTGCCCCCTAGAGCCCTCCCTGCCTCTGTGCAGAGCCCTTCTCCTGGCCAGAGACTGCTGGAGCTGTCGGCTCTCTTTGCCAAAGTCACTGGGCGCCAGGCACTCCCAGAACCATGTGCACCACCTCCCGCCCTGTTGCTGGATCTGGGTGTGTCACACAACAGAGCTGCTTCTACAACCAAAACTCCCTAGCTGGAGCAACACCAGAGGAACTACATAGGGTCACTTTCAACAAAGATTTAGCAACAATAGAGTGACCTCCATGGGTCTATTCTTGGAGAGACACCTCCCCAACTCTGAGGATGGCCAGAGGTAATGGTGAAAAACAATCATGAGGCAAAATCAACAGAAAAACTCTGGCAATATGAATAATCAAAGTAGATCAACTCCCCCAAGGATCAATGGGGCAGACACAGCACAAGATCCCATGCACAAACAAATAGCTGAGATGTCAGAAATTGAATTCAGAATCTGGAAAGCAAATAAGATCGAATTAGAACTCCAAGCAGTAACCAAAAATATAACTCAAGAATTCAACAAATTCAAAAACCAAATGACCAAAGATTTTAACACATTGAGACAAGAAGTTGCATCCCTCAAAGATCTGAAAAACACAGTAGAATCCCTTAGTAACAGAATGGAGCAAGCAGAAGAAAGGATTTCTGATATTGAAGACAAAGTTCTCGAACGCTCTCAACTCTCAAAGAGGAAGAGAAATGGAGAGCAAAAACAGACCACTCTCTCAGAGAGCTCTGGAATAATTCAAAGAAAACCAATATTCGTCTTATAGGAATCCCCAAAAGTGATGAAGTGGCTTCACAGGGCACAGAGTCTCTTCTCCATGAGATTATGAAAAAGAATGTTCCAGACATGCCAAGAGATTCTGAAATTCAGATAGCAGACAGTTTTAGAACTCCAGCACGACTCAACCTGAATAAGACATCCCCCAGACACATGATAATCAATTTCACTAAAGTTAATATGAAGGAGAAAATTCTGAAAGCTGCCAGACGAAAGAAAACCATTACCTACAAGAGGAAGAATATTAGAATAACTGCAGATCTCTCTGCTGAAACTTTTCAAGCTAGAAGAGGATGGTCATCGACTTTTAATCTCCTAAAACAAAATAACTTTCAACCCAG
>CAUYPK010018737.1:0-18921 GCA_963574355.1 Loris lydekkerianus
ATGACATCATATAGTAATAGGCTGAAAAGAATAAAAAAAATTAAAAGTAGAAAAAAATGAACAGTATCAATGTATAGAGTAAAAAATTCTCCATCAATCAGTATATACCACGACACAGTAGAATAAATATTTATTGAGATATGGAGCTACAAAAACACATGACATTAAAACGAACAAAACTTTTGAAACAACCTAATAGTTTTTCTCTCAACTCATGTTAGAAAGAGTTGAGGCTGGGGAGCTTTCTGAATTAAAGACTATTTTTGACTGCCTGAAATATGTCTTTCTCTAACCTTTACCTCCCTTTTTCCTGGTTGACTTCCATTTGCTATTAAAGACTTGGACTCTTCCAGAAATGAATGTAACTCCAGTGCACATGAGCACACACAGACACACACAATATACCTCTGATATCAGAATGCTTCATTATTTCTCTATTTTAGCACTCCCCAGTCTGTGTTATGACTTATTGTATATTCCACTAAAAAGTGAGTTTCTTGTAGGCCTGGACAAAGATACACACACACACACACGCACACACACCTGGCACAGGGTATGACTCATTAAAGAAGTTGCTGGATGAGTGAACGAACAAATGAATGAGTGTACACAGAAAACATGCAGATATTTCTCACCTTTTTCTTATGAAGCACCAACATTAGGCATATACAAAAGGGTAAACTTACAATGAACAAATTTTGAGGTAGCTTGTGAGAAAATTGATTAATCTGGAAAGACAAATGTTGACAGAGTGACCTTCATAAAGGCTTTCTCTGGAAAACAAAAACAAAATCAAAACCACCTGTGGAGTGGTAAAATAATCAGTTTAATTTGAGGCATGAGGTGAGTCTAATGCCTCAGTTCCCTTTTCTTGAGTAGGTATAAGATTAAAATGAAGATTTTCAAATACTGCTCCTCGGAATTCTGATTTGGGGTTGGACTCAGCATTCCTTGTTGAATTTAGCAATCTCATACATTTTACTTATTATAGCCCACATGCTATTCCAAATAATTAGAATTGCATTGACTCATTTGACTCATTTGACATTAATAACAATCAAATTTTATTCATATTATAGATGAGTGACCTGAGGCACTGCAAGGTCACGCAATGTGCTCAAGGTCATGTCGACTGTAAATGTTGCAGCCTGGACTGAACACAGGTAGGAGATGCACCAAGGGCTCTGAGGCATGGTCAGGTTTCTAAACCACTGGACTAGAACACTTCTGGAAAACACTTCAACTTTGCTTCAATTCAATCTTAAAATAGAATATTCTTGAAAGAGAGAAGTCAGTGCTGGACAAAGATGAATTCGCTCTGCATAGAAAGGACTGTTGGCACTATTCTGTGAGGATCTCTAGGGCAGGAATAACTTCCAGTTCATGTTTAAATTTGCCTACCCTGTCACCTTACCACACTTAAGACAGTATCCAATACATAGTAGGTATTCAACAACTTTTAAACAAATTAATGAGAAAGTAAATGCATCTATTTTTTATCATCATCTTGTTAAAGAGCTTGCCCATTAGATGCCATCTATGAGCCCAGCATTAGTTTTATATTATTGGCTGTAATAAAGTACCACAAACTTTGTGGCTTAAACAGCACAACTTTATTGTCTCACAGTTCTGAAGTTTATAAGTTGGAAGTCTGAAATGGGTTTCACTGGGCTAAAATCAAGGTGTTGGTAGAGGGATGTTCCTTTTGGAGCTCTGAAGGAAAGTCTGTTTCCTTGCCTATTCTAGGTTCTAGTAGGGGAGTCCAACCTATGGCCCATGGGCCTCATATAGATTATTTGAAGCCTGTTTTGCTTATCTGTGTGTTGGATACAGCAAAAAATTATGCATGGATCTATTTTTTGTTTTTGTTTTTGCTTATTAGTATTTGTGTATTTAATGTTTGTCTCAAGATAACTCTTCTTTGTTTAATGCGTGGCTGAAAATAAAGAAGGTTGGACATCTCTGACAGAGGTTGCCTGAGTTCTTGGCTGGTAGATCTTTCTGATCTACCATCTTTTGCACCAGCACACATATTGCCCCAACTTCTACTTTCTTTCTTACATCTCCTTCTCTAACTCAGATATTTTCCTGCCTCCTGCTTTTGTTTATAATGACCCTTATAACTGCATGGGGCCCACACAGATAATCCAGGAGAACTCTCCATTTGGAACTCCTTAGTTTATTCATGTCTGAAAAATCCCCTTTCCTATGTCATAGGAATTGCAACATAGTCACAGGTTCCAGGGATTGCAATTATAATAGGATCCATTATTCTGCCTATCACAGGATCCTAGGTCTTAATAGGTTTCTCTTTTTTAAAAAAATATTTCATTCATTTGTTCTTATTCATTCATTTGTTCAGTCACTATGAGGGTTTATAATGAGCTAGAAGTATGTGCACTTAGAGCTGAGTATAGCATAGTCTTTACCTTAAACAGATCCTATAAAGATATTACATGTAATATCTAAATATAAAACTAATTTCAACACTGGAGAAAAAGGATAGAAAATGTTATATGATTTGCAAAGGGGAACAAAATCACTGGTAGCTGAGAGAATGCAGGAAGGCTTCATGGGAGAAGTGCCCCTTAAAGGTTGTGTCAAATCCAAGACTTGCAGAAGTAGCAAAGGTATGGAGGAAAGAAATGGCAATAATGGAAATAACAAATGCATATAGAACATCATTAGATGCTACACACTGCTAATTACTTTATAAGAGTTGTTGCCCTTATTCTTCAAAATAACCCTAAGATATATACAGTACTGTTTCTCTCATATTTAGACAAGGAAACTGAGCTACAGAGAGGTGGAGCAACTTATGCAAGGTAAGTGACAGTGTGACTCTAAACCCAGCTCCTTACCCACAAGTAAGCAGCTTGATCCCCATGGGGAGTGTAGGGCATGTGGGTAAAGGGGAGTGGAGGATATTTTTGGAGACTTTGGTTAGGGATGAGATCATACAAGAATTTGGAATGCAGGCCTTGAGTTGGTACCTTATTTAAAGGTTAGATAAGGACTTATATTTCTGGGAAGATGGAGCAGATGCACTTTCCTCTATTCTTTCCACTCTGCACAGCTAAACACCTAGACAGACTAATTGAATACTTCAACCAGGTAAGTTGCCTGAATTTTATTTTTGTTTTGTCTCATATATGCCTATTAGGAGCTAAAGAAACCAGAAACATGGAAACAACAAGAGGTGCAGAAAAATCCTTCTCTCTAGTCAAAGAGGGAGCCTAACAGAATGGAAATGTTGCACATAGTAACTGCTCTACTTTTCCTACTCAAGTAAGCACTGCAGAAAAAAAAACAAAGCAAAACAAAAAACTATGGTTCCACACCCATTCAAGTTAGCGAAGACCTAGTGGAAAGCCTAGACTTCTACTCTTGTCAGAATGCTAATAAGACCCCTACACTGCTGAGGCATCAGTAGACCACTCTGGGAACCTGGAATTTCACCCTCACCTAGCAGTAATGAGATGTGCCTTCTTGCTAGGGTAGAGGTGTCAAGAAATTCACCATTGCTCTGCCACATACCCTGCGGTGTCAGTGGAGACAATGTGGGGGATTGTAACATGGCATACCTGTCTTTCCCCTGTCCCCCCCCAAAAAAAAATACCTAGTGATGATCAGAACTCTCACTTCCACCTAGCAGTAACAGGAGACTGTGTCTCATATGAGTGTCCATAGACATTCAGTGGGAAACCTGAACT
This sequence comes from Loris lydekkerianus, assembly GCA_963574355.1. Taxonomy (NCBI): domain Eukaryota; kingdom Metazoa; phylum Chordata; class Mammalia; order Primates; family Lorisidae; genus Loris; species Loris lydekkerianus. The sequence goes on from CAUYPK010018737.1 coordinate 3,714, forward strand.
TATAACCCCACTCAGCAGTAATGGTAGTAATGATGCAGTATCTTCTTCCTCTACCCACAGTGTTACAGAAAGCCACCTAAAACAGAAGGTAGATATACAAGTTTCACAGTTATATAACTGAATATCCACAATGTTCAAGTTTCAAAAGGAAACATGCTTATCACTCTAAGAACCAGGAAAATCTCACCTGAAATTTTAAAAAGGTAATCAAGGTCAGCATGAAAATGGAAAAGATGTTAAAATTACCTAATGACAATTTTAAAACAGATACCATAAGAACACTTCAATGAGCAATTATGCCTGTGCTTAAAACCAATGAAGAAAAAAAAAAAAAAAAAGCAAAATCTAAGCAAAGAAATACAAGATCTAAGCCTGAGTAAGAATGAGACCCCATCTCTACTAAAAATAGACAAACTACCCAGGATTGTAGCTGATGCTTGTAGTCCTAACTACTCAAAAGGCAAGAAGATATCTTGAACCCAAGAATTTGAGGTTGCTATGAGCTATGATGCCATGACACTCTACCCAGGGTGACATAGTGAGACTCTGTCTAAAAAAAAAGACAAAAATAAAAACAAAAAACCCCAAACAAACAAACAAACAGAAAGAATGAAAGAAAGAAAAAGTACAGAAGATCTAAAGAAGACCCAAATGAAAATTGTAAAGACTAAAAAATACGGTAACTTAAATAAAAAAAAGAAAACCCCTGAGTGGTTGGGCTAAACAGCATAATGGAAAGATCAGAAGAAAAAAAGTAAAGTGGAAGATAAAAACAAGATAAATCATCGATATGCACAATAGAGAAAAATCGGCTGAACAAAATGAACAAATTCTCTATGGCTCATGAAATTGTAATGGAAAATGTAACATACACATCATCAGAGTCTCAGAAGGAAAGCAGAAAGAGGTGCAGAGATGGAAAAAATATTAACAAAATCATGGCTGAAAATTGACAAAAGACATAAACTTATAATTCAAGAAGCTGCAAGCACTCCAAACAAGATAAACCAAATGAAATTTACATCAAGAAAAACTTCTGAATACTGAAAAACTAAAAATTGAAAGCAGCTTGAGAAAATGTCTTTTTAACACCATCCAAATCTGTTTCCAGGAAACACACCTAACCACAAAGGACAAAACAAGACTAAATGGAAATCAGAAGAAAGGAGGGGTCACAATCTTATTTTCAGATACAAGTGGATTTAAAACAACTAAAGTTAAGAAAGACAAAGATGGTCACTTCATACTGGTCAAGCAAATAATAAAAGAGAAGGATATTTCAATTCTAAATATTTATACACCCAACTTAAATGCTCCCACATTTATGAAACCTACCTTAAGTGGTCTAAACAACATGATATCCTATAAGACCATAATATCTAGGGATTTTAACAACCCACTGGCAGAACTGGACAGATCCTTTAAACAGAAACTAAACAAAGATACAAATGACTTATATGTGACCCTAGAACAATTTGGCTTAATAGAAATATACAGAATACACCATCTTGAAGCTAAGGACCATATGTTCTTCTCATCATAGAAGAGATAAATCATACTTCAAAATAGATCATATCCTAGGACACAAATTAAACCTCACCAAAATTAAAATTATTGAAATTATACATTGTATCTTTTCAGACCACAAGGCAATAACGTGGCAAAAATTTTCATCTACACAAAGGCATGGAAACTAAACAACCTTATGGTGAATGACAGTTGGTCAAAGAAGAGATAAAGGAGGAATTTATTCCTTGAACATAATAATAATGAAGCTAAGATTTTTCATCAGACAGAAGACCAAAAGGAAGTGGCACAACATTTTCTATAAAGCAGAAAGAAAATCTGTCAACTCAGAATCCTATCTAGTAACAATATTGTTTAGGAATAAATGAGAAATCAAAACAGTAACAGATGAAACAAAACTGGGAGAAGTTGGCACAGAAGATCTACCTTTAAAGAATGGCTAAAGGGCATTCTGTAAATAAAAAAGGAAACCATAAAAGAAAGAAATTTAGAATACAATGAAGGGAAAAAGAACATGGTAAGCAGAAATATGAGTGAGTATAATAGATTTTCCTTTTCCTGTTGAGTTTTCTAAGTTGTGCTTAATATTAGAAACAAAAATTTGAACAATGATGTGGTTTTAAATGTGTGTAAAAGAAATATTTAAGACAATTACATTATAAGTGGAGAAGGGCAAAAGGAAGTAAAAAGAGGAAAGATTTCACCTTGATTAGAAAAATAGCACTAGGAGATTGTGATAATTTATGTACATATAAAGTAATACCTAGAACCACCATTTAAAAGGTAACACCTGGAGATACTCTTTAAAAAACTAGAGATAAATCAAAATTGAATTCCAAAAATTAATCAAGTAACTCAAAAGGAATTAGGAACAAGAAAGCAGAAACTAAAAACAGAACAAACAGGAAATAAAAGGCAGACTTAAGCCCCAAATGTCATGGCTATAAATAGTTTAAATACACAAAATAAAAGCAAAAGATTAGCACAATGGATTAAAAAACACCACCACCACCAATATAGTCTATGTTCAAGAAATCCACTTTGAATGCAATGCTAAAGGTAGGTTGAAAGTAAAAGTATGGAAAAATAATTTATCTTTAAAAACATTGAATGAGGGGCGGCACCTGTGGCTCAAAGGAGCAGGGTGCTGGCCCCATATACCAGAGGTGGTGGGTTCAAACTCAGCCCCAGCCAAAAAGAGAGAGAGAGAGACCATTTAATGAAGGTAAGCAAAACTGGCTATATTACTGTCAGATAAAATGAACTTTAGACCAAAGAATACTGTCAGAGACACACAAGAATAGTATATAATGAAAAGGAGTCAATCTATAAAGAAGAAATAACTATCCTAGATGTGAGTCACCACTCAACAGAGCTGCAAAATATGCAATGCAAAAACTCTTAGAACTGAAAACAGAAAGAGACAACTTCACAATTGTATTTGGCAATTTCAGCACCCCTCTCTGAATCACTGACAATACAATGGACAGAGAACAGGCAAGGTATGGAAGAACTTGACAATATTATAAACCAATAGAATCCAATGGGCACTTCTAGATTATTCTGCCCATTGACAGCAGAGTACACAATCTTTTCAAGTGCTTATGGAACATACACCAAAATAGATTAAAAAATTTAACATAATTAAAGTCATACAGAATTTTCTTTCTGATAACAATGGAATTCAGCTAGAAATCAGTAATATAAAGACAATAGAAAAACACCAAGCACTTAGAAAATAAACAGCACAATTCTAAATAGGCCTTGAGTCCAAGAGAAAGTATCAAGGGAAATTTTTTAAAAATATATTGAATAGAATAAAAATAAAAATACATTATATTAAAATTTGTGGAAAATAGCTCAAGCAGTGCTGAGAGGGGAATTTATAGCTCTAAATGCATACAGTAGAAATAAGAAAAGACTCAAATCAATAATCTAAGTTCCCATCTCAAGAATGTAGAAAAAGGAAAGTGAAATGAATCTAAAGCATGCAGAAAAAGGAAATAAAAAAGATGAGCGCAAAAATTGATGAAATTGAAAACAGAAAAGCAACAGGGAAAGAATCAATGAAACCAAAAGCTGGTTTCTTTGAACATACACTCAATAAAATTGACAGAACTATAGCAAGACCAACAAAGAAAAAAAAAGGGTAGATATAGATTTCTAACATCAGAAATGAAACATATCAATATAGATTAAGAAACATATCAATATAGATAGAACAATACCAAGAGAAGACTATGGACAACTCTAAACATCAATTTGACATCTTAGATGAATGAAACAATTCTTTGAAAAATTAAAACTGTCAGAACTCACCTAATATGAAATAGGTAAGTTTAGTGATCCTATACCTAATGAGAAAATTGACTTTATAATTTTAAAACCACTCAAAAAAGAAATCTATAGTTCCAGATGATAAAAATGTCCATTCTCCTCAAATTGATGGATGAGTTTAATAAAATTCTCAACAAAATTCCAACAACATCTCTTCTGAGCCAATATGGATACCCTTGATCACCTTTTCTTCCCTAATTGTGATGGCCAAAACTTCCATCACAATGTTAAAGAGCAGTGGAAACAATGGGAAATCTTGCCTGGTTCCTGATCTGAATGGAAATTATTTCAATTTAATCCAATTTCTTTTAAAGACAATCTCAACTCCAACTACATAGTCAACATACTGAACTTGAAGCTGACTTGGAAGTCTCTCTTAGTAACTAATTGATATCATGATTCTTTTCCTTAAAAGAATAAGTAGAAACATACTTAGTAATGACTTACTCTTCCACACAAGCAAAAACTTGAAATCATTGGTCAAGTTAACTAACCTTTCAAAGGTCAAACCAAAGTTATGGGGATAATAGAGGGCCCAACCCTCTTCTTGGCACCCCAAGGTGATAATAGATACAGCATATAAACTAATTAGAGACAAAAATAATTTGAATTTACAGACATAAAATGTCTGTAGACCTTTGGCTTTAGTGTTTATATTCTATGAACTAGGTTTTTAAAAAGTTTTATAAGATAAGACATATTTCTATAAAGTATACTTGCCAATCTGCAAGTGGGAATATATTTATTTACTACATTGAGGCAAAACCTAGAGTTAAAATTATTTCATCTTAATAGAAATACTGCCAGGTATTGACTGGTTGATTCTGCATGCAGTTGAATAAACTATTTAATATCTGGCAGCATTTATAGTGATGCACATAGGACCAAAATCATATACTCACCTAGGAAAGTTTTTTCTTCCCTCTATTACAAGATTAAATACACACTTTTCTATATTTTTCACCAACTGAGGCACTAGGTCCTAGGAATATGTTTTTTTCTATGAGGAGGTTAAGAAGTATATAGCTGGAAAAAGAAATCTCTTATTTCATCTGTGCTTAGTAGCACTTTTTTTTTTTTTTGTAGAGACATAGTCTCACTTTACCTCCCTCGGTGGAGTGCCATGACGTCACAGGACTCACAGCAACCTCTAGCTCTTGGACTTCCGAGATTCTCTGGCCTCAGCCTCCCAAGCAGCTGGGACTACAGGCGGCCACCACAACACCCAGCTATTTTTTGGTTGCAGTTCAGTCAGGGCTGGGTTTGAGCCCACCACCCTTGGTAACATGGGGCCGGCACCCTACTCACTGAGCCACAGGTGCCACCCCGTAGCACTGTTTTTAAATACTATTTTTGGTTAAAAGACTTCTTGTGCCTCTGTATGATAGCCTCCGTTCTTATAAAAGATTTTTTTTCTTAAAATGTTGTGCCAAGGAAACTATAATCATTCCATATCACTGCCTAATGAGAAAAAAGAATGTCTTAAAAATGTTTTTCTTCATCAAGAGTAAGATTAATGTTTATACCAAGAATAAACTACACATTCCTTAATATTTGACTCTGTGAAAGCAAGAATGTTATAGTCATTTATGGCTCAGCACCCGTAGCTCAGTGATTAGGGCGCTGGCCACATCCACCAGGGCTGGTGGGTTTGAACCTGGCCCAGGTGCACTAAACAACAACTACTACAACAAAAAAAAATAGCTGGGCATTGTGCTGGGTGTCTATAGTCCTGGCTACTTGGGAAGCTGAGGCAAAAGAATCACTTAAGCCCAAGAGTTTGAGGTTGCTATGAGCTGTGACGCCACAGCACTCTACCAAGGGCAACGTAGTGAGACTCTGTCTCGAAGAAAAAAATAGTTATAGTCATTTCTACTCATTTAATGATGACAAAGCATCATCTGTATGGTAGCTGAAAAAATAGCAGAGTCAGCAGCAGGCTTTTACTCAAACCATTCCACAAAGAATGTACCTCCCCCCCCATAAATCCTAGTCACTATAGGTTAAATATTCAAAGTAAATTCTCCTCTTCCCAGAGGAGAGGTTTGAAGAGGAGAAAGTTTGCAGAAGGTTTTATTTACCTAAGTATACTTAGGTAAATAGAAATGAGATGACTTGGTGTTAAAAATCTAGTGGCTAAGTACAGAGATATGCATAAAAAAGAGGAAAATGATGATTTTTCTTCCTACTAAAAGAAAACCTCCATCTCATTTGTCATGAGAAGGAGGCACTGTATGTAACATCAGTGGTAGTGAATTATCATTTTCTTCCCATTTTTAATTCAGTATTTGGGAAAATTAGACTACTATTTACAAACTTTCAAACCGAAAGGCTCTAATGACAGGAAACAGAAAGGAGGGGTTAAATGCCAAACAGCTATCCATCATCCATGTCACAGAGAAATTAAGTCCTGTCAGATTTATGACAGGACTACCAAAAACTAACATGTTTTCATTTAGGTTTATTCTTGGATGCTGCTGGCTTTAAAATCAGAATTAATTTCACAGACATTTCTTTTAGTGGGAAACTGTCAAATTATTATATAGGGTATCCATAAAGTTTGTGTGCAACAGACAAATATTTTAAATTGCACACAAACTTTACAGACACCCTATGTATCTCTCCACTGCAAAAACAAAATTAATCTGAAAAACCATTATGAATTCCAGTTTTTCTAAGCATTGAATAAGTAAGTTTTTGTTGATGGTGAACACAACTACTTTGTAGATGATGTTCATTAGCTGTTTTCAAAACACAGTAAAGTAAAAGCTTACTCAGGTTCACATAGAAAAGGTAAAGCATGTTATTTCTGTACTTGTTCAGGACAGGTTGTTTGTGGGTGAGAATTGAGAATACCATTGGGTGTATTGCAGCTTCTAGATTCTGAGAAACATTATCTCTGTGAATGAATTTTACTTTACTCCCACACAGTTATTCAGAGTAATACCAGAAAGGGTTTTATAGTTTATAAAAAGGACTAGGTGAGGGGTGGGGCCCACTTAAACAGGAAGTACTGTGGGACCTGAGCTTTACTGAATGTAAGTAAAAGTTTAATATGTATACACATGTACAGGTCAAGTGAAGTAGTGTCACTGGTGACAGACTACACAAGGAGTGGTTCTATTTATTAAGATTCATGTGATTCTATTCCTTCAAATATTTATTAGAAGTTATAACATATAAAAATCTGTTAGAATTATTAACTCTGGTAGACTTTAGTAGAGAGAGATGTAACAGATGGTAGAGGATCAAGCAGTGAGAGGTGAACCTTCTACTTTATAATGCACTTTTATTTTTATTTATTTTTTTGAAACAGAGTCTCATTATGCACCCTCAGTAGAGTGCTGTGCTGTCACAGCTCACAGTAACTTCAAATTCTTAGGCTTAAGTGATTCTCTTGCCTCAGCCTCCCAAGTAGCTGGGACTACAGGCACCTTCCACAACACCCAGCTATTTTTGTTGTTGTTGTTGTTATAGCTGTCGTTGTTGTTTAGCAGGCCCGGGCCAGGTTCGAAGCCACTAGCCCAGTCTATATGGCCGGCACCCTAACCACTGTGGTACGGGTGCTGGTAGAATTTCAAAACTGTATTACTTGGATTAAAAGAGAGAAGCCAAATGGTTAGCATTTGGGTACACCTAAAATAAGAATATTTATTTACTTTTTTTTTTTTTTTTTGAGACATACTATCACTCTGTTGCCTCAGCTAGAGTATAATGGTGTCATCATAGCTCACTGCAACCTCAAACTCCTGGGCTCAAAAATTCCCCTGCCTCAGCCTCCCTGGTAGTTGAACATGTGTCACCATGCCTGGCTAGTTTTTTCCTGTTTTTAGTAAAGATGAGGCCTCACTGCTGCTCAGGCAGGTCTTGAACTCTTGAGCTTGATGCAAGAGCTACCATACTTGGCTAAAATAAGAATTTTGATTATTTATTGGCACTTCCTACAGTTAAATGTGTTGGCTATTTTTTTGTACTCCAGTGAAAAATATGTAAGCAAAAGTTTGCAGAAACAGGCACTTCACATTAAAACCATTCAAAGATGCTGAAAATGAAAAGAAACAAAGTTTCCTCAATTTCTTATGACTAGACATGTGTCTTAGACTTTTCTTGCTTACAGGGATGCCTTTTATTTCCTTTCCCTTTTGTCAAAAAACTTAGGCATAAGGTACCTTTAAACTCTTAGGCTGTTGTCGAACTTCCATGACATGCTTTCTTCTTAGTTCTCGTTCCCTTCGCTTATTATATTCCAGCTGGTTAGTGAGCTCAGTTTGATGCTGCAATCTGATCAACTCACAGCGCATTTTCTGAATTGTGTTGAGGTGGCGGAACTCCAGTTCTTGCATGGATTCATGCTGTCGAAGGAGCATGGCATGCTCCAAGTCCTTCTGAGTCTGCCGTTTATTTAACTCCTAATCCATAACACAAAAGACAAAAGTGTAGTTTTTGCTTATGATGCCAAGAAAAAAAATCTTAAGCAACAGAATAACCAAGATAAAAGATGTAATTAACATCCCGATTCAATAATGGCTACCTAGTAAATATAGGATTCTTTGACGTTTATTTTTGTAAATGGGCAATTAGTAGCCCAAATTTCCTTGTCATATTCATTTACTATTTATTCACACAATTTCATTGCCATAAGCTTAAGACATTACCAAATCTGTCTAAAGAGGCTTAACATCTTCCTTTTGTTCCCCAATTTTATATTTGAAGAGGGCTCCTAAGCCATTCAATTCTATTACATGCAGTCTACCCTGTAAGTGTAGTGGTTAAGAATATTGATACTAGAAAGCCAGATTGCTCGTCTCTAAATTTTTGCCCTGCTACTTATGAACAGTGCTTACTTGGCTTAGTTACTTAAACTCACTGTGATTCAGTTTAATCATCTCTCAAATGCAGATGATAATATAGCTATTTCCTGTGAGGATAAAGTGAGTTCATAAACGTAAAGTTTGCAGTATGATCCTTAGCACATGATACTTAAAAATATTATTTTTTAAATCCTTTTGTTCAGATAAAAAACATACAATGTAAACAAAACTTCCTCTTTCCCCAGAGGCCAACACTTTGGTGTACACGATTTTCAACCTTCCTCTATTTACTGTGACATATCTATTATACAAAAACATACAGTTTTAAAAATTGAACAGTATACATTTGTAGTCATGTAACTTGCTTTTTTAACAATACATATAAGCTACTGCTTTGTGATACTATAACTTTATTAATCACTCCTCTCTAGTTCGACATTTAAGCTGTTCCCACTTTTTGCTTTTATAAACAAAGTTTTAATAAATACCTATACAGTACATCATATAATCATGTTATTAGTACTGTACGATAAAGTTCTAGAAATGAAACTGTTCAATTAGGCTTTAAAAGAGCAGTATTAATTTATATACTCTTACCAATAGTGTCCGTTAATCCATCACATTACTATGACTGGATGTTACCAAGTTTCTAAATTTTTTTAATCTAATTGATACAATTGTTTTAATTAGAATTTAGTTATTACTGTTTGTAAAATTATGCTATATTTGAAGTTTATCTCAACCAACACTTGGAAATTTATCTATTCTGACAGGTATCCTAATAATGAGAACAATTAATTTCATTGGCATAAGAGTTTCTACAACATTTGCCTAATTAATGATTACATGACTATAAAAATACATTCAACACACATTTCATGGCATCTATTTCAGATCAAAGAGGCAGAAATTGACCAATAAATTTCCTCATATTTAAAAGTTAGTATTTCTTTCATTCATGAATTATTTAATAAATATTTATTGAATGTTTATTATAGGACAGAAACTGGGGGATACAAAGAACTGTACCAAGTCTGTGATTTCATACTAGTGAGGAAGTCAGAATATCCCCTACTCTCGAAGTGTGTGTTTGTGTAAGACAAAGAAGTGCAAAGAAGAACACTTAAAGGAAGGAGGATTTGGTGGTCAGAGAAGGCATTACGAAGGGAGTGATTTGTTGTTTTTTTTTTTTTTGAGACAGAGTCTTACTTTACTGCCCTCGGTAGAGTGCTATAGCATCACAGCTCACAGCAACTTCCAACTCCTGGGTGTAGGCAATTCTCTTGCCTCAGCCTCCTGAGTAGCTGGGACTACAGGTGCCCGCCACAAGACCCGGCTATTTTTTGTTGCAGTTCGGCCAGGGCCAGACTCGAACCCACCACCCTTGGTATATGGGGCTGGCACCCTAACCACTGAACCACAGGTACCACCCAGGGAGTGATATTTGAGTAAAGATATAAAGAAGGGAGAAAACAAGCCATATGAATACCTGGTAAAGAATGATTCAGACAAAGGGAAATAAAAGTAAAAAGTCTCTGAGACTGTAATATGACTGGCATATTATCAGAAACTTTTGTTGTTGTTTTTAAGAGATAGGGTCTTATTTTGTCACTCAGGCTCAAAGGCAGTAGTTTAATCATAGATAGTGCACTGCAACCTCAAACTCCTAAGATCAAGAGATCCTCCTGCCTAGGCCTCCTTAAGTGCTGGGACTGCAGGCACAAGCCACTGTGCCTAGTCAGGAAAGATTCTTTTGATAAAGGATTTTAACTTTCACATCATTTAAACGTACCTCCCTGACAAGGTCCTGCTCCAAGTTATGACGTCCAAGTAACATTCTTCTCTTGAAACGACGGCATTCTAGCTCTAGGTATTGTCTTTGACGTCGAAGAAGGTTAGCTTCTTCTTCTGCTTGGAAATGCTGTATATTCTCCTTCTGTTTTGAAAGCCATTCCTGTTTTTCTTTTTTGGGGGTACTCTGGTTTTCGTTCAGTTCCTGGCAACATAAAAAATGACTCAGTCCAAAATACATAAAAATTAACTACATGAATGTATCCTTTTGTAGCTGGTAAATTTAAATAAAAGTACTTAGTGTTTCCTAATGCTCAGGCAGGGCAATGGCCTTGAAAAGGTAGACATTTTGCTCAGGCTGGTCTCCAACTCCAGAGGTGATCCACCTGCCTCAGCCTCCAAGAATGCTAGGATTATAGATGTGAGCCACCATGCCTGGCCCAAGATGAAAAAAATGATACATTTAATGAAGGAAGCCCTTGGATGCTAATTAATATTAATTAGTATATTTTCTTTTCTTTCTTTCTTTTGGTTTGAGACCAAGTCTCACTCTGGTGCCTAGGCTAGAGTGCTGTGGCCTCAGCCTAGCTCACAGCATCCTCAAACTCCTGAGCTCAAGTGATTCTCCTGCCTCAGCCTCCTAAGTATCTGGGCCTACAGGAGCCCACCATAACACCCAGCTATTTTTTTTTTTTTTTAGTTTTTACATATATATTTTTTAAATTTCACATTAATATGAGGATACAAATGTTTAGGTTACATTGTTTTCAATTCTAAGGTGAAGGTCAAGTTGTAGTTGAGCACTTTACCTGGGGACATGTTGAACACTTTCACATCATGCACATTAGATGAGATCTGGCCAATCACCCTCCCTCTACTCTATTTTTATATTTAATTACTTACTTAATTAATTAATTTAGACAGAGTCTCACTTTGTTGCCCTTAGTAGAGTGCTATGGCATCAGAGCTCACAGCAACCTCAAACTCCTAGGATTAAGTGATTCTCTTGCCTCAGCCTCCTAAGAAGCTGGGACTACAAATGCCCATCACAACACCTGGCTATTTTTAGAGACGGGATCTTGCTCTTGCTCAGGCTGGTCTCAAACCCGTGAGCTCAGGCAATGCACCTGCCTTGGACTCCCGGAGTGCTAGGATTACACTCCCGGAGTGCTATTAAGCCACCTTGCCAAGCCTTCCCTGTATTTTGAGTGGAGATGGGGTCTCACTCTTGCTCAGGCTGGTCTCAAACTCCTGAGCTTAAGGGAAATGTGTGACTTTTTACACAGCTCAAATATTTTAATTACTTCCCTAATAAGTGACTTAATAAGCATATAAGAAAGCTATTATAAGTTACATGATCTATATCTTCAGAAATGGTTCTTTTTGGATCCTACTCAACTAAGAAACTGAGTTAAGGGTAAATGATCATAATCAAATGTTTTTATTTAAAATGATGCGAAGTTAGTGGCCACAAATAAAGACAATTTTTATCCTAATGGTTCTATGAGTTGATCACTATTGGATATAATTAGTAAGCAGATCACTGGCTTGAAAAAAAATTTTTTTTTCAGACAGGGCCTCAATTTGTCGCCCTAGGTAGAGTGCCGTGGCATCACAGTTCACAGCAACCTCCTACCTGGGCTCAAGCAATTCTCCTGCCTCTGCCTCCCAAGAAGCTGGGACTACTAGGCGCCTGCCCAAACTCCCAGCTATTTTTTTTTTTTTTTTTTTTTGGTTGTAGCCGTCATTGTTGTTTGGCAGGCCCGGGCTGGATTGGAACCCGCCAGCTCAGGTGTATGTGGCTGGTGCCTTAGCCACTTCAGCCACAGGTGCCGAGCCAGGCTTGAAAATTTTTATGAAATAAGTACCTCTTTAAGCTGCTCTTTTCGAAGTTTATATTCTCTTTTCTGTGACTCCAAAAAGCTATTCAGTTCTTTCTTCTGTTGGGCCTGAATATGTTGCTGAAATTTTTTCTCTTCATTGGCCATCACTTTAGCCTACATGAAATTTTAACAATGAATGAAATTGGTTAAGTAGATAGATTCAAAGCAGCAGCTTACTACATATCACTAAGGATACTTATTTTTGAATAACAAAAAATCATTATCAAAATGGTAGAAACATTATCAAAATAAAATACCTAAACAGATTATTAGTGTTATTCAGTATCCTCAACATTTGAACTTCATAGAACCAAAAAGGTGGAACTCATTTTTGAATGTTGCTCTCTTAACAGGATCAAAAATGGTTTCCCTTTTTTCTTTCATTTAACAGGAGCATATCCTCCCCTCAACCTCTCAATAATGCAAAACAAATACTGTTATTATCTCTAATTGTATGTACAATCATTGTAGAACATTTAGGAAATATAGAAAACCAAAAGAAGAAAAATCTTACATGATTTTAGCACTGAAGGACAACTAACAAACATTTTGGTGCATAGCATTTCTAATTTTTTCTACAGATATATATATTTATTTATTTATTTACTTATGTAATTTTATTTTTTTGAGACAAGAATCTCACTTTGTTGCCTTGGGTAGAGTGGTATGGCATCATAGCTCACAGCAACCTCAAACTCTTGGGCTCAAGTGATTCTCTTGCCTCAGCCTCCCAAGCAGCTGGAACTAGAGGCGCCCACACAACGCCTGGCTATTTTTTTAGAGGTGGGATCTCACTCTTGCTTAGGCTGCTCTCGAACTCCTGAGCTCAGGCAATCCACCCACTTCAGCCTCATAGAGTGCTGGAATTACAGGTGTGAGCCACCATTCCTGGCCTGGATATATATTTTTAAAATTATTTAAATTTAATTAAAGTAATTATTTGAGAAAGGGCATCACTCTGTTGCCTAGGTTAGACTACAGTGGCATTATCACGGCTCCTTGGCTCAAGTGATCATCCCGTTCCAGCCTCCCTAGTACCTGGGATTACAAGGATCATGCCACTGTGCCTGCCTAGTTTTTGTATTTTTTGTAAAGACAGGGTTTTGCTATGGTGCTCAGAATGATCTTAAACACCTAGCCTCAAGTGATCCTCCTACCTTGGCCTGCCAAAGTGCTAGAATTATATCCTGTTTATATTTTTAAAATAAATTTATATAATAATATTACCTATATATCCTGTTTTATGAATTGCTTTCCTAAGTATGTTGGTATCTACCTCTTCCTAAGCTATTAAAATATCACTCAATGACTAGCAAGAGTTTAAATATCTGTATGTGAATTAAAAATCAAATATTTATTTATACTGTAAATTATTCTGCCAAATTCCCTACTACCATGAGAGTATTTTTGTGGGAAAAGGGAGAACAAGGTAGCTACATTAAATAGTGCTTTAACACACACTAGGTGAACAAATTTTCACATGATATCATGTGAATTTATTTGGAAGCCTACTTTCTACTTGACAAACATGACTATTAAATTAAAATAAAACTGATAGGAAGCCAAAAACATGAGGAGAAAAGGTTTTATGCAACAAGAATCCTAAAAAATACACCTTTACCATGTAATGGAATGACACTCATTTGTCATTTAGCCATAATTGAATGGGGCTAAATCTTAATCTGAATATTTCATGTTTAGTCTCCAACATTCTCTGTATATAATAATCTTTAATTATTCTTTGAAATAAACGCTCCCAAAAAATATACAGAGAAGAGAACTATCAATGACCTTTGTGAAACCAAGTCACCCATTAACAGAAGATTTAGCAAACTTTCTAGATAACCAAGATTCAAAAGCCTAGTATAATTGAATAATTTACCTACTGTGACACTATAAAACTATCAAGTATCAGAAAAAGACCCTCCAGCTTTCTATTAGTTTCAAGACCTAGTGCTAAATTTTTATTAAAATACATTATTTTTTATACTCAAAATTTTGTTGGCTATTAAGAAAACTATACAGCAGACTACTCCAGTGAATAATTAGTTTTAAGACAGGTTTATTATTATTATCATTATTATTATTACTCTCAGATAGAGTCTTACTCAGTTGCCCTGGGTAAAGTGCCGTATAGCATCATAGTTCACAGCAAATGCAAACTCAAACTCTTGGGGTTAAGTGATCCTCTTTTCCCTCAGCCTCTTGAGTAGTTTGGACTAACGGTACACAGTTAGTTTTTCCATTTTTAGTAGAGATGGGTCTCTTGCTCAGGCTGGTCCCAAACTCCTGAGCTCAAGCAATCTACCCACTTTGGCCTCCCAAAGTGCTAGGATTACAGGCATGAGTCACTGCACCCAGCCAAAATTAGTTTGTTTTAAATAATATGCACATAAGCACAAAACTAGTTAGAGAAAAATATCCATAGGAGCCAACTTTTTTTGTGACTGATCTGCCATTAATTTACAGAAAGCATTATATAAATTATGTATAAGCTTTTCCTTTTTACCTAATCAATTTACTTTGTTCCCAGACATAAATACTCTAACACCAAAATGCCATTTTAGTTAACTGATGGTCACAAGCTAAAATAAGCAAATTAATAATAATGAACCAGTCACCTCTTTTTCCATAGCAGCCTGATGTTTCTTGATAAGTTTCTCCATTTCTGCAGCAAAATTATTACGTTGAGTTTCAAGATCTTTGTCTAATCTGAGGCGGTGTTCATCCATCTCAGCCTTTAGCTTATTTTCCAGGGTCATCAGTTGTTTCTGATGTTGGCGCCTCATTCGCTTATAGCCAGACATTTGTTCTCTAAGCTCAGAGTCCTGCTCATGTTCTTGCATTTGCCTTGTAACC
>CAUYPK010018745.1:0-25124 GCA_963574355.1 Loris lydekkerianus
TAGAATAAATAATATTACTTTCGTAACATATATCTAATGTGAGTTTTATGAAACACAATTTACAAAAATTCCTCCAAAGGGAAGATACAAAACTTTTGTGATGAAGTCCTCCTGTTTCCTTAGTCTGTTTTGGGCTGCCATTTAACAGAATACGTAATTGTGGATCATTTATAAAGAGTACAAGTGTATTTTTAATAGGAAATTTAAGATCCAGAAGGCAGAGGTTTGTTGTTTATTAAGGGTTCAATCTTTACTTCCAAAATGGGCATTGAGTACCACACATTCCAGAAGAGAGGAACATTCTTCCTTCCTGGCAGAAGGGCAGAAGAAAGCAAACCCATTTCTGCAAGCCTTCTCAAACAGTGTTGATTCATTCCCAACATCTCCTTTTAGGCTCCATTTTCTAAAACTGTTGCATTCGGGATTGAGACTCTAACACATGAATTTTGGAGAGGAAAAAAGAAAAACAACTCAGATTCTCAAACTGTAGCAATTATTAAATAATTTTTCTTTCAGGGATTTATTTTTTAATTAGTACATTTTACAAAACGTCGCCTTCTTTATTATGGAAACTCTTCTCATTATCTGTTGCTTTATTCTGCTTTAATTTATATGATATCATTAATCTTCCAGTGATAGATCATGTGTCTTATGTAAGTGTCTATATGAAATCTATTTAGATGTCTAAGGAAGGTATTAGGAATCCATATATTTTTTGACTGCTTTATCTGCAATACCAGGAAGTATATTTTGAACAAAGGAGAGATAAATGAATGGCAATATGTCTTGCGCAGTCACTCAGAAAGCACTTATTAAATACCAGTAAGCACTGAGTATAGAAAAAAATGATATGCTATCTGCCTTGATGGACTTTATATTATTGAACTTTTCTGAAGAAATGAAGAGAACAATTATCATAACTATATTATTCTATAAATAATATAAAATTCTTCTAAATTATTGTCATAAATTGCTAAATTGCAGACTTGAACACAAAGTAGTTATTCTGGCAGTAATTTAAATATAATCAGAAAACTAATGGAAAGCTATATTCAGATTCTGAAGAAAATGAGCAATTCATTTTTCATGTCATAAGTACTTCTTTCTTTTACAATTTATTAATCACATAAAATATTAAAAGGCAATATTGTTTCATAAAATAACCAAAAAAGAAAATACATTTCAGTAGATTTAAAACTTGAATATTTTCTCATTCTTTTAATGTAAATCCGTGTAGGCAAAATTGCTTCATAATCATTGCCTAAAGGAAAAAAAAAAAGATTGGCAAAGCAGTCACATAATGAGTCCTTTTATGAGTAAAACTACTATTCAGAATTTGTACATTTTCTGATCCATAATAGATGTCTTTTATGCATTTCATTTTCAAATGGGCTCTATGATATAAACTTTAATTATTGTAATTACTTTCATAAGATAAACAAAGAAAATAGTTGAATATTTTTTAAGAAATAAAGAAAAAACCTTGAATCTCATCCTTTGTTCCTTATTTAGCCATGAACCACCACATATGAATTTAATTAAGATCTACTTTGCCCCATTTACCACTCAATGAGCCATAACAGGTTTGGAAAAGCTAGTGCTTTTCTGAGTTAATGCAATATTTAAATTAATGACACTCATGGATAATATTTGAAACTTCTAAATTGAGTTTTTGTAAGAAAATGCTACCTATGATCTGATTTCATATTGAACAGGGAAATTTATTACTCTTTCTTTTTATTTGAAGAAATATAGGATGTAATGCATGCAAAGAATTGCAAATTTTACTATCTTATCAATTCATGTGTTTTTATTTCTCATAAATGTCAAATAGCTATTGCATGTAAGTTTCATCTTGATAGAATGCTTTGATGACCTTCCTTCTAGTCACTTTTCCACAGAAAAAGCATATATCTAAAGTTACGTGCTCCAGAAGTCTCATTTCTGTGCTGTAAACTCAATGTGTAGCTGAATTCAATCTCCTTCTATCTCATCCTACGCAAATTCTTTAACTTCTTCACTTTTTTCATTTATAATAAGATGATAACTTGTGTCTTACAGAGGATGATAACTAATACAGC
This sequence comes from Loris lydekkerianus, assembly GCA_963574355.1. Lineage (NCBI taxonomy): Eukaryota > Metazoa > Chordata > Mammalia > Primates > Lorisidae > Loris > Loris lydekkerianus. Next base: position 2,082 of record CAUYPK010018745.1, read on the forward strand.
AATCCTTTAGGTTATGTTCCAATATACAGTTTTCATGGACTGCTGACTATATCTTTTTGCATATTTTGCCTGCCTAATAATCCTTAATTTTTTTTGAAACATCAGTTAAAATGCAGAGTAAATAATTTTGGCAAACATTCTTTGCCATTTTTATAACCAAATTGGAATAAATTAAAAGAACTGTTCTCAAAAAGTATTTATTGTCTTATTGAAGATGTCTTTGGTTTGTAAACTTTTGAGTGCAATACCACACTTATCTTTAGTAAAGGAAAACATGTTCAGAAAGCCAATAACTTTTGGGGACATTAATTATAAAATAAACCTTTTTGGATTTTTAGAAAATCTATTGTTGAGGGCAGTGCCTGTGGCTCAAAGGAGTAGGGTGCCAGCCCCAGATGCCAGAGGTGGCAGGTTCAATCCCAGCCCCAAAACCAGCAAAAAAAAAAAAAAAAAAATATATATATATATATATATATATATGCATATATATATATATATACCGTTGAACTTGTGAATCTAATATTCATTTTCTTCCATATAAACCCATATAAATAAGCTAGCTTAAATACAACATAAGGCAATACAGTATTATTTCCTCTAGCACTATATATAATTTTCAGTGTCTATTCCAAATTCTATTAATATGTGTTTAGAATAATTAAAAAATAAAACACAAAATTATGCACAAATTGCTAATTAATTTAAATTATATGATTTTGAGTGGCTTTCAAATAACAGAAAATGTATTTGTATGTTAAAATTATCAGATTAATAAATAAAACAAAATGTAGTCTAGACTGTGTATATCACATTTGGATTCTAGCTCCTGCTATCTACAACTAGCTTATTAAAGTTTATAATGCTTGGATTGTTTAACATTAATTAAGGAAATAATCAGTTATAATGCCTTTATTCTTTCATTTTAAAATATTCATTGTCCTGTTTAGTAAGTTCTATTTTTTTCAACAAACTCATGACTCATTGTCTCATTGTCACTAATCACCAGAGAAACACAAATCAAACCCCCCACCCTGAGATATCACCTAACTCCAATGAGATTAACCCACATGACCAAGTCCCACATCTGCAGATGCTGGCGTGGATATGGAGAGAAGGGAACAGTTTTGCACTGCTGGTGGACAGCAAACTAATACAATGTCTATGGAGAGAAGTATCGAGGATTCTCAAAGAACCAAATGTCGACCTTCTACATGACCCTGCAATCCCATTACTAAGTATCTACCCAGAAGAACAAAAATCATTTTACTACAAAGTCACTAGAATATTTACTGCAACTCAATTCATAATTGCCAAATCATGGAAGCACTCAAATACCCATCAACCCATGAATGAATGGGCTAACAAGCTACGGGATATATATACATATATACTATACTAATACTAATATACTAATAGTACTATATATACATATATATAGTACTCTCTCTCTCTCTCTATATATATATATACTAGTATATTAGTACTAGTATATATATAGTATATATATATACTAGTATATATGTATATATAGTACTATATATATGTATATCTAATATACTAGTATATATATAGTATATATACTAGTATACTAGTACTAGTATATACATAGTTAAAAAACTGTGGGATATATATATATATATATATATATATATATATATACTATAATAGTACTATAGTACTATATTTATAATAATACTATAGTACTATATTTATAATAGTACTATATATACTATATATATAAAATAGTACTATATATATATATATATATAGTACAATTCAGCCAAAAAAAAAAAAAAATGGAGACTTTACATCTTTTGTGTTTTCCTGAAATACATTCTTCTTAGTAAAGTATCTCAAGAATGGAAAATCCACTGATGCTCCCTCCACCTGGGTGGAGGGAGGGTGATAGTTGGTATTACACCTGCAGTGCATCTTACAAGGGTACATGTCAAACTTAGTAAATGTAGAATATAAATGTCCTAACACACCAACTAAGTAAATGCCAGGAAGGCTATATTAACCAGTGTGATGAAAATGTGTCAGACCATCTATAAAACCAGTGGATGGTGCCCCATGATTGCATTAATGTACACAGCTATGATTTAATAATAATAAAAAAGAAAATCCACTGATGCATTGATGGGCATTCGAGTTTCAAAAATTTAAAAATAAATAAATATATAAAAACAAATAAACAGAAATTTCTCACTTTACAAATTAAAAAATGGAAGAAATTATCCAATCTACACAATACTAATATAGTACCAATATATAAACAACTTTCAATTACACCCCCACATGGAAGAAAAAAACACAAGTGTAGTCTAGCAAGGGGGAGGGAAAAGAGAGGGGAGGAGGAGAGAGGGTGAACAGGGGGTTCTGACCTAGTGTGTATCACCTGAGGGTGTTTAGCATGCCCCCTGGGTGAAAGATTCAACTACAACCTGAACTTTACCTTGAACTGAAACAATATAACTTAAACATTCTTATCCTCATATTAGTCTGATATTAAAAAAAAAAAAAAATACACACACACACACAAGTATTCTAAAAGGAAATAAATATTATGGTTTAATATTTTGTTATGATAAATTTTGCAGCTAGTATAAACAGGTCTATATATAGCCAGAAATTTCATAAATACATTGTATCCAAAAGTCAGAGATGGGCTTAGCATGAACAGTTAGGTAACTCTCAAAATTTGTAAGTTTACTTATTACATTGTTTAAAGGATGTATTATTTCAATTAAAGTTTTTTTTCCAATTACTCATCCAGTTATAATTTCCTTCTCTGAGAAACACAGGATTTCTCTATGGAAGAGATGGGAACAACAGCATCAAGGAAAACAATAATCCAGAGATCTCACAGTGTCATTTTTTCTCTATTTTTTTATATACTTCTGAGTACACTTATTAAAGTCATGACTTACTTTTTAATATAAAAACTTGTTAAATATTAAAATCAACAACTAAAATTTTGAGTGCAAGTAATTAAAGAATAATTTAGATAAGGCAAAATTTATCTTCAGTTAAGTATAATACTGTAGTTCTAACTATCATAGTAATAGCATCAACCATGTAAAAAATATTAGTGTGCATATGTATGAGGTGATATGTTTGACAGCTGCCAAAATGTGATGCTTAAAATGGTGATGAAAGCAATCAATTTGCCATCTGTGTGATGTAAATTTCTTTTTCCTGAGAATGTTTAATGATGAAGCAATATATCCAGGAGCAGAATAGAGATATTTTGGAAATTTTATATGGTTTTATACTCTATGATTATTGCATTATTTGGACACATTTTTCAAACATGTGACACAACTTAATATTTGTATTTGGATACAAATTCCCTGAGAAAATAGGCCCATTTATGTTATTTTTAGTAAGATATGAATTGGAAAACATAAGCGGAAATGCTAAGTTTGGGGGGTAGCTTTTTGTTGTCTTTGTTTTATATGTGTATATTTTATTTGTTCTTTTGTCTGTTAATTTATTCCCCCCAAACATTTAAATTACTCCAAATATTCAATATCTTAATAATAGTCATATATAGTCCCTGGCATCTTTCTCCCAGTTTAAAATAATATTGTTATTACCAGTTTAATAGAAAATACTAACTCTCTGAAATATCAATAAAATATTAAATGGTAAACATACTACATTTTGCACCAAATATTAGAAAAAACCCATTATGGATTAAACAGGTATCTTAATATTGATATCAACCATCACATTTTAATTATTTTTATTTTTTTGTAAATCAATATATCATTGTTTTTCTGTTCACATATGGAATAGACTTTGCTAAAATGTAATAATATTTTTATTTTAAGAAATATTTGATCAGCACATACATTTTTATTTTTGAAAAATATCTTTGACACAGTTCTTGTTTTTATTATTATTCTATTTAACCAATATTCCTTTGTATGTATAAAATATAGATTTTCATATTTGTACTGTCCCAATGTTGTGCTTTCCAACTAATATATTCTTTTTAAATGTATCTTTCATGATATATCTAATATATTTTATCTGTAAAGCATTTTTACATTTTACGTTTACAATGTGTTAGTATAATTAATGAAACTTCTAAAATATGTTAGTCATAATCACTATGAAATAAATAGTATTAAAAAACTCTTTACCTTTGACAGGTATGATTTGAGTATGTCATATAGCTTTTTATTGGCAAGTACATAGGTAGAAAAAGAAGAAAATTTAAAAAGAATGCTTTCATCCTAGTGCAATGTAACTTTACCCTATGCTTCAAAATATCAAAAGTATCACTATTTTCTTTTTTTAAAAAACAGATACATAGGCAGATGCAGGTAATCCTCTAATATTTCAACAATAAAACATAATCATATGCAAGAGTCAACCATTTTATAAAGTGCTTTCAGGCAGCGGGACTGGATGTCTGACTCCAGTTAGATCTAGAGTGCATTTGAAGTTGCCCGTCATCACCTGTTGCCTCTCTCCTTCTATCAAGTACACTCTTATGTACGTGACGGTGCAGGAGAGAATCACCTTGCATTTGCGATTGTGTTATACTCATCACTGCTTTAGAGAAATGTCATTTGACTTTCAATCGTAGGAGGGCCTCTCACTGTGAATTGGCCTTTTCATCACTCTGTTCACAGTGACTTATCTGGAAATGGGTATATAAAAATATCTTGAGCTAAGGGATCATTAGGAAAAATTTTAAAGAACCTTTAAAGTTAAAAACATGATTTTAGACATCCATAGAACATGTAGTACAGACGTTTTGTCTACTTCTAAACAGGTAAGATGTCTGCTTTTACCAATAAAGATGACTCAGAACTGAAGCACACTGCAAATATCCAAATGACTTTATTTCTGGGAAATGTAAAAAGAATGCTGATGATATCATGAACTTTATGGTCAAATAACACTTGAAGTGAGAAGTATTCCAGACTCCCCCCAAAATCTGGACGTCTACTTACTTTAAACCAAAAATATTTATTTAGCCATGTACTGCCTTCATTGTTTTTCATTAAACAATATATGTTGTCTTTTTTAACAAAAACATACATATTAAGTGAAAGAGAATAAGATTACTTTATACTTTTCATATTTCATGTAAATATGCAGTAAGATCTTGAGTGGGGGGGCAAGTGGAGTAAGTAAAAAAGAATTAGAGGCAAAGGACCCTTCATAAACCACAACAATGTTCATGTCTCAGGAACAGTGGATAAGATTTTCAAAATACAGATTCAGTTGGTATGCCATCTAGGTATTCTGCCTGAAGAATACCTAATGAAATGTTATGACACAACAATTATTAAACTATCTCACAACTTAGAATAGAGATCAGATTAATTAATACTTAGTCAAAGCTAAATAGGTTATCATTATTATACTTCTGGAGATTTTTAAGACATTAACTGCCATGTGATGAACTGTTAAAGTTTTCACATTACATTTACATTACTAAATTTCAAATTTTTATATTACCTTTTTATTGATGTATGTATGTTTTAGGAGCATTTTGAAGTTTTCATTCTATTTTTATAATAAATTATCATGCCCTATAGGGAAAATTCTTTTTCTAGCATGACAATGTTTTCTAAAAAGAAGACAAGTATTATTAAGTCATCTATGAAGAACTGGCTACTACTCTGAATGTAAGCTGTCTTATACAAAATGTGTGTCACAGTTTTATGTATGAATACAAACATAGCAAAACACTGGTGTCTATAAACACCAAAACAGAAGCATCCAGAGAACTACCTGGTGCTATTCCTCATGACCCAATTCCAAGACAGTAGCATGATGTGAAATTTACTTGTATAAGCTGAGAGATGCACCACGGGTGTAGAATACCAGAATTATGAGACTCAGAGCTTATATTGCATGTGTGCCACATTTGTCTATTCTTCTTGGAGAGAGTCAAATAGTTTTTTTTTTTTTAAAGAGGGAAGGAGATAGTGACCATAGAAGGTGACCCTTACTTCCACTAAAGATGAGAAAATGTTTCCGGTGGAGAGGAAGGGGACTTTACCGTCCTGGAATGTTTCCGGTGGGGAGGAAGGGGACTCTACTGTCTTGAATGTCTCTAAGAGTCTCTATCTTTAGGTAGACACTATGTCTAACTTCTAAGGCGTATTTTCCATTCAAACTTGCCCTTGCCCTTTGCACAAATGATACAGAATATGCGGGGATGCAAGAAATAATGAAAAAATGTCTTCCAATAGATATACTGTAGATAAACCTCATAATATTATATTCCAAATTATCTCAGAAAAACAGAGGAGTTGAAGGTAAAAAAGAGCAGAAAAATAGTGGTTCTAAAGTTTTATCTTAGAGGAGAGACGGAGAAATAAAAACATTTTGGGAAATACAGTTGTTATCTGTATATTATATAAATATAAACATGTATATTATAATTTATAATTTTTATATAACAATATATAAATTTAAGTTTACTTATAATTTCTGGAATAAAGAAAGCAATGATGGAAACTATAACAAAGAGTGGTACAGACAAAAACTTTATGTTTTAGCGTTGGACAGTACACAAATAGTATTATGCTAGCATATCGTTAAAGGTAAACTGAGAAAGTTCTATTTTTATATAAGGCAGAGTCAGCCAATGTTAAATAAGACAAAATCTGCCAAGACATGTGCTATTACATTCAATATAATAAAAAGGAAACCTAAAAAAATTGTTTGACAATATTAATATCAATGCAGACATTGGGGCTAAAACAATTAATTACACAAGAAAAATATGTCATGAAGTAACGAAAAACTCATACAATGATTTGGTAAAATGAAAAATAAAAGTAAAATACAGAGAGTAAAATTTTCTTTAGGAACAAAATGTGATGAAAACAAGTTTAACAGGGAAAATGTAGAAAAATTAATATATCTTTATACTTATATTCAAACAAAAGGGTGGTTTTCAGAGGTCTTTGGAATAGTATCTAAGTTTTGTACTAGGTACATAAAGACTAAAATCCCAACTGCCTAATAACAGTTCAATAACATGTTATTAATAAATATTTAAAAGATACCTTGGATCTTTGACCAAATTTCAAATGCTTATATTAACTTTTTTTTGATGTTTATTTGGGGATGAATATTTGAAAATGAAGAATATTTTTAAGAAAATAGGAACAGTGATTATATATTATCCATAAATACTAGAATTGGAACATTTCTTCCAAAATATTCAATAAATCTGAAAATACATACATATATTATATTGTGTTTTCATTAAAATAAAATGACTAAGTGGTCATAAATAAACTAACTTAAGTTAATTGGAAATATAAAACAAAAGAAATAATAAGCAGGTAGAAAGAACCAAATCAAAAAAGATGACACAAATACATGGGTATCATTTCAGAGTAATAGAAAGATGGTACTGCTGAGTTTGTGTCTAGCTATGCTCAACACGGTATTCTGGGAAATAATAAGAAATCATCAGACCACTTGTATTTTCCTCATTCTTTGATCGTTTTTCTTAATAAAGCCTATTTTACTTTCGTACCACATGACATTAGTTGTATGTATATTTGTGCTGCTTTTGTGTAAGTCACCTGTAACAATCAGACAATAATAATTTAGAGAGGTAACAGAAAAGAAGTGTTTCTCACACGTGTAATAATCTCAAATGCAAAGTGACTATTGTCCACATCGTCATTTAGGGATTGATATTCCATCCATTGTACATTTTTTTGCCCTACCTTCGGTGGCTTTGTTGTATTATACTGTTTTGCATGTGTTTTCACATTCTAGAGCTTTCGAAAATGAGAAAAGCTGAAAGGTTATTTATTTATGTATTTATTTATTTAGGTCCAGTGGATAGTAGTGGCATACATCTGTCATCTTATAGTGGTGAGAAAGAATTCTAGTACCTTCATGGGAAAATTCCCAGCTAGTCATATCAATCCACTTTAACTCTAAGGAAGGAAAGGAATGGAGGATGGATCGTGATAGGCTTTCAGCCATCTTTTTATACTGAGAGTAGGAATATTGACAGGTTCAAAAAATCGTTCATTCTTACAGTAAGTAAGAATGCAATCTCATTTTTTAGTATTATACTTATTTTGAAATATATAAAACTCATATTGATATATTGTTTTAGATTCAGAAAGTAATATTTTCTACTTTGGGCATCATTTAACTTTGGGGAGATAAGAAAATGCTCAATATAAAAAACTGAATACTTATTCTAAGAGGCTTTATATGAGGTTAGTTTAATTTTCAACATAATATAATTCATTAGGAGAAGTTCAGTCATCATACTTTATGAACTATCACAGAACAGAAAAAAAAATGTATAATTACATCATGTTCAGTCGGACTTAACATACAACTGAGTTTTATCAAAGATTTTAAAGGTAACCGTAAACCTTTGGAAGATGAAATGATGTTTTTTCTTTTCAAAATAAGGAACATCAAAGGAAAATATCTAAAAATGTTATCACTAAATACAGCAGCTTTGAGTTCTTATAAACTGAAATTTTTGTTTGGTATTACTAAACACAGTCATATTCACTGTTATATTATTATATAAGGTTATCTTTATATTGACCAAAGTCTTTTTTTCTCCAAATTCCTGGCTAAAACTTCTCAGGCAAATCTTTATTTTTTAATTCACTTGTAGTTATTTATTTGTATGTAAATTTAAGAATACCTAAGAATACCAAAATATAAATAATATAAAATAAAAGAGGTGGTGGCATGTGATTTGTGTAATTGGTCCCATCATGAAAACACTGCTTCTCTGAATGTTCATGCATTTCAAGAGCCATGTCATACATTCAATAAAGAAAACTAGTTAAATACAAGTAAACCTATGGAAGTAGTTCTCAATTCCCTCTAATAAATTGCAAGTCAGACGACATTGTACGATCTTCATTTTTTAAACTAGAAATTAGAGTAGAAAGAATATAGGCACGTCACCCAGTGTGTGACTTCCTGAGGTGCCCCATCTCCAGCTCAATGTCCCTTTCTCAGCCTTAGGCCTCAGAATAAGTCTTTCTCCTAGATGACCTCTAGGTATTTATCAAAGATTCATAAGACTTTCCCTCATTTAGAGTATCAAACAACAAGGTGTTAAATAGGCCTGCAGATTAATCAAGTCTTTATTCACTGACTATAGTAATACATGATAGAGTCTGTTTAATACCTGCAATACCAACCCTAAGTTCAGGGGTTTCCAAGGACCATCCTCACTTCAGACTAACTAACTAAAAATCTAGAGTTTCTCACAGACTTCAGCTTTAGTGATTACCTGGAGTGATTCACAGAAATTCAGAAAGGTGCTATGCTACAATTAGAGTTGTATTATAGCAAAAGGATATGCTTAGCCTTTACATAGGTATAACTTGAATCATGTCCATGAGGTGGAATTCAGTCTCCAGCTTCTTACCTTAGCAGAGTTTGAAATGATATCATACAGCTAATCATATGACTTTATTTGGAACATGGCCAACTTCCACTGAGACTCATTGCTTTAGCATAAAATATCTAGGGACCCACCACGAGTCATCTCCTAAGCATAAAATATCAAGTATAATCTGAGAGTCTACTCTGCATACCAAAGACACTCATTTCACTTAGGAAATTCCAAATATTTACAGATTACCTCTTAGGAGCTGGAATGAAGGCCAGACCTCTCTTTAGGTGGAGTTAATTCCTCATTACACAGAGATGCAGTATGGTCCATGTTATCTGAATTGGGCTTCACAGTCCAAATTAATCTCTAATTCAAGTATTTTCTTTTTTTAGGTGTGGTGAAAATTGATAAAAAGCAGTCTTGAGCCATGTAACCTTTTAACCAAGCTCATCTCCCATTGGGCTTGTCTTTCACAGTCCTCAGTGTGAATCTCTACCTTCTCTGTTTTTAACTCTTACTAAACTAAATTATATAAAATTGCCATATGTAGTAAAAAATTGGCAAATATCATCATTTCTATGTAATTCAACTTACCCAGTGTCCAGATTAAAGGTTTCCATGTAATAATGCCTGAGACAACATATTCTATGACCAAGACAATTTGAAATAATAAGCCAGACATTTGGGGGTTCCACGTCTTTACTACAGAAGGATTCAGCATTTACTAAAAGTGCCACTCCCCCCCCATAATAACAAGAAAATGTTTGATCTTTCTGAGACAAATAAATTGAACCAATACCATCATGACCTATAGTTAGACAAATATTCCCAGAATTCAGGAAGAAGAAGAAAAAAAACAATACAAGATGAGAAGGTTTCCATTATAGAGATTTTCCAGAAGGATACTTTTCAACAGCATTTTAAGAATTTATTATACATTTTCTTAGTAGTGAAAATTATTTACATCCTATTTCAAATATGACACTTGGCTTGATTTTTATGCTTCCACATGCCCACATTCTACTATTAATAAATTCTGTAAACCTTTGTGAAATCTATTTATATATTCAGCCTAACATCTGTGATAATGCATCCCATAAAGTAATTACACGCTGTATAAAGTAGGCCTCATTTGTATATGATTTAGTGGTCCCCTTTTAAGCATGTTATGAATAAGAATTATATTTGCAATCTGCTTATCACCTACTAAGAGTGACAAGCTTGGTGACAGCATCCTAAGAGAAATGTGAAGTTAATTTGTGTTTGTGGTTTTCCTGTTAAAATATCCCATTTTTACCCTCAATGTTGTGAATACCAAAAAAACTCGTGATATTAAATACTCTCATCCTAGGAATATACATTTGTATTGTGTCAAAAATAGCCTCTCTGCAAGTACTTAGCTCACAGAATGATGTTAGGTCATTCTCTGCCCTGACAACATCTTCATCTTACTTCTAAAAAACAGATGTAGACCTAACTCTATATTGTACTGAATCATCATGAAAACTGGTTAAATATTTTCAGTAGTAGAGTTCTAAAAATCAAAGAAACTTTGGTAATATACCTTTATGTCTTATTTTTCCTCAAGACACAGTCTGTAGATTTATACTTTGTAGATGTGTCTAGATTAAACAAATAGAGCTCTTCACTGGAACCAAAACTTTATTGTTGGAAAATAAAGAAAATTTGAAAATTGGCAAATGAGACTATCCTAAGCTTTCCAGGGTCCAAACTCACTACTGGCCCAAATGCATTTAAGTACCCTAGATCCTTAGTGTTTTCTGGCTGAAGACATGAACAATGACAGACTCTGAAATACAAAAGGTAATAGATTAATTGCATGAATCTGAGGTCAGTAATATTCAGGTTTGCTAAACATATCGATTCCCCAATGTTTTCTGCATAAATAAACTGAGAAATTCCTTTGCAAAGTTTAAGATTGTGGCAAGGATAAGAACTATGTTCCTCAATGATTACTTGAAAAAAATAGGCATTTTCCAGAAAACGAGAAAGGAAGTTTTACTGGATGGTCTTTACCACCTGTTAAATACGAAAAAAAAAAGTATTCTGCTGAGATAGTAGTGATAAGTATGAGGTTAGACATTTTCATATCATGGAACACATCTAGAAAATGAATTAGTGGCTTATTAAAAAGCAGTGAACAACCAGTACATATAATTGCTTTATAATGAAAGTGGATTACGGAAAGCTGATTCTGACCTCCACTCCTAAGTAAGGACTCTTGGCATATGTTTATTAAGGTTTGTTGGCTACAGAGGCTCAGGGAATTCTCTCACAAGTGAAATGGATTTGCATCTTTAGGCTAAGTCAGGGAACTGGTATCTATAATGAAGGTAGAAAGAGTAAGAGAATATAACAGTTGTGAAGAAAACGGTGTTATGATCAGAAAGAGTATTTAAAGATCTCAAAGTAGTGTTTCTTCAACAAATATATTGTGGCACCTTTGATTCACACTGAAAGGTAAATTTTGTAAGAAAAAAAAAAACAAACAATAATGATACAAAATAAAAGTTAAAACTTCACCATGGTTTGTTGCTTACTATCCAATGAATGACATGTATTTACTTTTAGCATATATTTATATTTGACATGTTTTTAATAATATGTGAAAATCTTTATTTGACTTAAATGTTATATTTGATTACAATAAATTTACCTGAATTTAATTTAAACAATAATTTATACAATCTACATGATTTATGTATCTTGGAAATTTGGACTTAAAGTAAAACTCAATACTCTTTTTTTCTTTCTGAATGCCACAAAGCTGTTCCTTGGGATTTTATTTTTTATCCCTCAGAAACAATTAGGCCAGTTTTTCCCGTCTGCACATTCACTTTCAACTAGTGTTATGAATAATCCTTTTTAAAAAAATGACTTGGTGTAATTCATCAATGCTTTGAGGGGGGAGGTTTGGGTAGAGGGAGGGTAATGGGTCGGGCCACATCTATGGTGCATATTTTTATCTATAATAATAATAAAAAAAAAGAAAGGTGAAAAAAAAAAAAATAGAAAAAACCCATTTGGGTTTCGGCAAGAGACTTTAAATATTTGCCCCAACAAGAAGGGGATTAGACCTATTAACTGCCAAAAAGGGAGGCATCTGTTTATTTTTGCAGGAGAAGTGCTACTTTTATGCCAACAGATCTAAGATTGTGCAAAACAAGATCAAAACACTCCAAGAAGATCTAGAAAAGAGAAGAAAAGAAATTTTAGAAAATCCCCTGTGGGGGCAGCGCCTGCGGTTCACTGAGTAAGGTGCCGGCCCCATATACCAGAGGTGGTGGGTTCAAACCCAGCCCTGGCCAAAAACTGCAAAAAATAAATAAACAAATAAAAGGAAAAAAAATAAAATAAAATAAAATCCCCTGTGGACGGGCCTACATGGTTTTTTACCCTACCTTCTTCCCCTGCTTTACCCTTCACCTTTGGGCCCTGTATCCTTAAAAAAGGTTAGAGGCAGTTAAATCACGTCGAGGTCCAGTATCATTGGCTCATTAACCAAGAATCTAACTATTATTCTTCTCCACCCTCCATAGCACCAATGACGGGTAAGACTCCCAAAGCTGAGACAACCTAAGACAAGATATAGAGAGGCTGCATGGTGGATTACATTCATAGTACCCAAAGACAGGTAAGATCACTCTGCGTTCAGTCAACCTAAGACAGGGACCAAACCATTGATGTTTGTATCCCCATGACGGGTAAGACTGAAACTGCAAGAGCAGGCAACCTAAGTCAGGGGCTATGTTTGTCCGCCATACAAAAACAAAAGAGGAAATTGTTGGGCCCTGCCATGTGCCTGAGGCCTAGTGCAACTTCCAGAGGCTGACTAGAAGTAGATCTATTGAGCTACTTCAGCGTAGCAATGACTCAGCAAGGCCCGGCCTGAAACTGCCTCTACCTAGATACAGCCAACGTGGTACCATGCCATTGGCCCAACCCTGTCATGCACCTCATCCCCCGCCTTCTTTCCCCGCCCCTTCCCCATGCTCTATATAAGCGGCTGCTTGATGCAATAAAGTTGAGTTCCTGCTTAAAAAAAAAAAAAAAAAAGAAATGAAATCAGAAAGGAAGAGCAAAGAGAGAGAAGGAGGGAGGGGAGTGGGGCTTTGGTGTGTGCCACACCTTTTGGGTGCAAGACACGACTGTAAGAGGGACTGTACCTAAAAAATGCAATCAGTGTAACCTGGTTTATTGTACCCTCAATGAATCCCCAACAATAAAAAATAAAGAAAAAAAAAAAAAGAAAAGTACATATATGTATTCTTTTTTTCAAAGGTAAAATAATGAAATCTGAGTATTCTGTTCATAGGAAACCTCAAAGATATATGCGTATTTCCAAAAAGCATCCATTATTTTTTTCTCACATAATTATTTTTGAAGCATGATTTAAGACCTGATGGTGAAGAAGTTTAAGCAAGAAAAATTTATGTTTTAATTATGTTTTTGTATAAAAGAATATGTATATCTTGCATTAGATTAATTTAACAGCCAGCATATTGGAGTTCATCTTCTATTACAGCTTTTATTTTATAATCTAGAAGAAGGGGCTGAATAGCTATTTCATTCCACTTTAAAAAAAAACTACATACTTGGACATCTGTAAATCTTTGTACAGAAACTGATTATTCTGAGGACAATGTGTGGAATTTTTATGATTGTGTAATTGTGGATTTTGATTACATATTGATTCATTGTAATATGTAAATTAAAATATTTCTACATTTTATTGAAAAATCTAAAAAAAAATAAAATAAAATGTCATCAATAAGCATGTTAATTAATGGATAGAAGAAACAAGAGGAGATTTGCGTAAATGATTTAGCCATGATATTTAGAAAGTTACATACAAGCACAAGATAGTAAAAATATTTTAGGTAAGTATCATGCCCAAAATGACACTGAGTATCTAGAACTTCAAGACTAGGCTTTAATTTTCAGTGGGTTATGTTATATTATGGAAAACAGTAAAATGCTATTATTCAATTTTTAAAACAGAAGAAAATCCATTACTTTTGAGGTACCTACAAAGCACATGTGTCTATTCTGTGGTTTTGATCATGATAGTTGTGGTAGTGAAATCATGCTACTGGTCAACAGACATATGGATTATATATAAAATGAGATAAAATATTGCATAGGTCCCTTTATCCCCAACATATCAAAATTGGTAGTGAAATGAAGCATAATTGTAAAATATTTGTAATAGTAAAAAACAAAGGTGATTAAAAAACTGACAGAACATTATGCACACTGCTACCACTCCTAGGCTGAAAAGCAAGTAGAAGAATATTACAGACCATTTTATGTTCCTTCTCAATTCATAAGTTGAACCCCTACACCTCCAGTACATTCTGAATGTGACTATACTTGGAGTTAAAGCTTTTAGAAAGATGGTTAAGTTAAAATGAGGCATTAGAGTGGGCCATAGACCAATTGTAAGAAGGTGAAAGTTAGACACACAAAGAAAAAAATGAGAACGCTTGTATATCCAGAGCAAAGACCTTGTGAAAACACACTAAGGTGGTCATCTGCACCCAATGAGAGAGGTCATGGGAAAAGCCAAACTGACCAACCCCTGAATCTTAGACTTCTAGAGGAAAGTACTGTTTGAATAATGTGTAAAGTCTACTTTTTAAGCCACCCAGTCTGTGACGTTTTGTTAGCACTAGTTTTATCTTTTTTTTTTTTTTTTAATTTCAGAATATTAGGGATACACATGTTTTGTTTACATACATAGTTTTTGTACAGATTGAGTCAAACTTATGTCTGTAAGTGTGCCCTTAATCCAGATAGTATGCACTATATGCAATAGGTGTGATCCACCCACTCCACTCTCCTCCCCTCAACTTGATTTTCATTGAGATTTACTTTCACATGTGCACTTAAGTGAGTATATGTTTTGATTCTCCATTCACGTGATGTTTTACTTAGAAGAATGGTTTTCACTTCCCTCCAGGTTGTCCAAAAAGATACTAAACCATGAGTAGTTTAGTATGCATACTTATCATATACGTACACCACATTTCATTAATCCACTGGGTTTAATACCTAGGTCGTTTCCACGTTATTTGCGATAGTGAATTGTGCTGCTATAAATATTTGTGTGCAAGTGTTCTTTTTAGAAAATGATCTTTTTTCCTTTCAGTACATATCCAGCAGTAGGATTTCTGGGTCAGGTGGTAGGTCTGCTTTAAGTTCTTTGAGGCATCTCCACATCCTTTTCCATAGAGCTTGCCTTGGTTTGAAGTCTCGCCAACAGTATGTGAGTATTCCTTTCTCTCTGCATGCATGCCAACATCTGTTTGGGGACTTTTACAAGCCATGATCATAGTTGGAGTTAAGTGATGTCTCACTGTGATTTTGATTTGCATTTCCCTGATGATTAGAAAGATGTTAAGCATTTTTTTATGAGTTTGTTAGCCGTTAGTGTATTTATCTTTAAAAAGTTCCTGTTCATGTCTTTTGCCTCCTTTTTAATCTGGCTGTTTGATTTTTTCTTGCTTGTTTGCTTGAGCTCTTCATAGAGTCTTGGTACTCGTCCTTTATCCAATGTAAAGACTTAAATTTAAGGAAGAACACTGTATGAATCCTGGGAGAAAATGTTGAAGAAACGTACAGCTATCAGCCCAGGCAAATAATTCATAAAGACGACTCTAAAAGCAATAACAAAAAAATAGGTAAATGGGATCTGATGAAATTATAAAGCTTCTGCCCAGCCAAAGACACAATCAAAAGAACAAATGAACAATCCACAGAATAGGTAAAAATATTCACATGTTACACATCTGATAAAGGACTGTTAGCACTAGTTTTTGTTAAAAAACTAATCTAAGGAGAGAAGCTAAAACTATGATGGGCCAGTCAGGCAAGAGGTGGGAGCCCTGAGGAAATGTAGTTGCTATGACATACAAGGTAATGTGGAGAAAATGGTGCCTACCTTCTCTTATCCTTTGCCTTCTAATTGTCTTTGCCAATCAAAATGGTACAAGCTACATTTGCCAATTTAATAATTCCACACCAAGTTTCAGAAACTTTGTTAATTTACTCCACCTAAAATTGGAATCACCACCTAATTAACTTTACAATAATAACCACATTCCTAACAATGCATCAGGATTAGATTTAGAGTTTGGTACAAAGTATGCTTTCATTTTCCTTGCTTTTTAGATAAATTGAATTTTAGGGTTAATCTCCTGTGATAACTAGGGTAATTCTAAAGTGTATGTCTTAATTTGAAAATTATTATATTTGATTACCTTTTTGTATGTGTTTTTATTTTGAGGTGCATGGATCAGAGAATTTGGTAAACTCTTCTAAAAGACTGAGTGGATATGTTCCAAGGACATGTAAAAATTGGATTCTCTATATATTCTCCATTCAAATAAAAATTACAAATCATTCTATATATTATGACTATTTATTTCTTTATTTTAAATACATTATTAGTAATTTATGGCTATTAAATTGATTAATTATTGACATATACTAAACTCTCCCTTTTTAAAATTTCATTTCTTCTCTACCATGAACTTTTAATAACTTCAACTTAGTATGTTTAATTGATATTTGGGTTGGGTGTATGTAAGCTTATGAATCTCATATATAATTCATAAATTGAACTATTTTCCTCCCTAGAGGTCAAGTTTTCCATGTTGCATGGTGCCCATCTTCATCTTATTTAATAGTTTTATCATTAGTTCACAAATATCTGATGTTAACAGTGCCGCTTAATACTTTTCTGTGGTTGTCTATTGTGTATCTGCAAATTTATTTTATTGTTATTTTGCATTGGGTTTTAAAGTCCATTTTTATTTAGAAATTTTAAATAATATACTATGTTTAATTTCTTTAATCCAGTAGTGTAATCACTGGTATTGAATGACTCGTTTATCTTTAATTTAACAATATATATTCAGATTTATTTTTAATCATATTTCTTTTATTTGATGTTTTTTGTTTGAGACAGAGTCTCACTGTGTGACCCTCAGTAGAGTACTGTGCTGTCACAGCTCACAGCAACCTCCAACTCCTGGGCTTAGGCAATGCTCTTGACTCAGCCTCCTGAGTAGCTGGGACTACAGGCACCCACTACAATGCCCGGCTATTTTTTGTAGCAGTTTGGCCAGGGCCGGGTTTGAACATACCACCCTCAGTATATGGAGCCGGTGCCCTACTCACTGAGCTACAGGTGCTGCCCATATTTGATGTTACTTTTCCTCCACATTCTTTATTTTGGCCAGTGTGACCCATATTACTATTCACTGTCTTCTTTGCCACTAGTTGATTTGGTTCTACTATACAAATCTTTCTTTCACTGCTTTCCTTTTACCAGAAATAATAAGAAAATATTAAACTAATGTGACTTCTTATGCTCCCCACCCATTCCAATGAGACCCTTTAAAGATTTTACTCCTCCTCTTCCTCCCATTTAGCTCTGAGGAGTGTAACTGAATTTCTATTGTTCTGGTTTTCCGTATACTGTGTCTTTTTCACTTTAAGAATTCCCTTCAGCATAAACAATATGATCAGAGACTCCTTATCAAATCAATCTAATTTAAATTTAAGCCTGGATGGTAGGTAGATAGATACATTGATGGATACATAGTTCCAAGGAAGACAGATGTAGATAAATTGATGGATGACAGAAACATTCATTACTAAATCCAACCCTCCCTTAATGCACTGTTTTATGTCATTTTACAAAATATTTTCTTCAGACACAAACTATAAGTGATATAATCTCTGTATCTTGAATTTTGCAAACATCTACGACCTAGTTTAATGGATAATGAGAAGGGACACTAATAAAGGGACTTCAAGTAAGATGGGAGGAAAAAGAAAACCTGGCTTACTGGATCACAAAGTCTGGAGGGCCCAGAAGAATATAGGTATGGAGTAACCTAGGTAATCAATAATCAATGACCAATAAAAAAGGGGGGGCAATAATGCCTGGGGGTGTAGGGAGACCAATGAAAGACTTACAATCTCTTTCAAAGAAACATTTTAACCTCCATACCGTCCTTGTGTGCCTTTCTCTCCATCATGAGCTGGACTCACTTCCGACTCTCTTTGGAAGTGCTCTCAACTTTCTCCCTGTCCTTCTTAAATAAAATTTCCCTTTGTTACACTGAAATTCGTGCAAGTTACTTTGCTCTCTATTCATGCTGCCTGTGATGCTCCAGGTTAATTTCCAGTTTCCATTTATTATTACTTTGAATTACTGCCATGCCTCAGTTGAAATTTCTAGCTCAGTCAAATAATTTAACCAAATCTACTGGGTTCAGAAAACTGGGATCCCCAAACCCCAACACATGACATATTTCTTAGTTCCATATATGGCTTTTTTTTTTTTTTTAATATCATTATAGAGATACCGTGGCATAGTTTTTTAGCATTTAGTCTTGCAGATAAGAAAAGCTAACATCATTATTTCTACTTTTACAAGTTGTTTTATCGAATTGGAAGCTTATATGATTTTCTGTTGACCCATGAAATTAAAATTTTTTACTAAAATCTTTTTATGAGTGTGTTTGTGTTTGTATGTTTCAGATTTGTAATAAACTTTGGTGAAGAATACTACAAAATTTCATCCCCCCAAAAGATTTATTTATAATTTTTTTTTATTTTTCTCTCTCCTGAATTTAATCATTTAAAAAAATTCATAAATTTTTAAAATGTTACTGGTCAATATTTATATTCATAATTTTACCTCTTTGATCATGACTTTTATTTTTATGGAATTTTAGCATAAATTTTATATTTCTTCTATTTAACTTTCTAGTTAAGAATTTAGCTATCCAATCGATGATTATTTATTTTCCAATTTATTTCCTGATAGCTTGCAATAAAAAATAAAATAAAATTTAAATTTTGTAAACTGATCTGTGCTATATAAACATCTCTTTGATAATCCCAAATCTTATTCAAGTACTATTATCCTAAACACAGTGAAAGGTTTCATAGTTACTTTATCTATTGTTAATAGATTTTATACTTTTATAACAGTACTATGTGATCTTTATATTCCATAAGTTACAGAAAATTTTCCAATGAGTAAAAAGGAGCTTGAATATAATTTCAGAAAGATCATTAAAAGCAAAAGAGTTGGGAAACTGCTGATATAAAAAGGAAGGGGAAGCAGATACAACACTATTAGTAATGCTGAGCAAAGATGTAGTTCATTCAAGATGCTGAACTAGGCCTTTGCTATATACAGTCAGGATTAGAACGAGCAACCCTTCATTGTGTTAAGCAATGGACACAATGATACCACTCACTGCCTTAAATAAGCAAAATGACCTTTGCCTAGACATGTAACATTAAAAATGCTATTGCTAATGTTATACAGAGAATAAATTTAGCCTATGGCATTACACTACTGAGAGTTTCCAGAAGAAATTGCTTGTGTATGCTTGGGATTACATATCAAAAAAATTAGGGAATATATTTGATACAACAAGAGCTCAAAAAAATAATTTGATGCTACCAAATGTACTGGACTATTGAGCAATACTGTGTATAAATATGAAAGTATTGGCTTCTGATTTCTGATTCTGTCAGACTCAAAACTAAAATGAAGAAACAAAATGTATAAATCAATGCATGATGCACCAACTTAAAATTGTGCTCTCAACAGAATTCACAATAAAGAATAAAGTTAGTCTAGAGATGAGCAGTCCATGAAATTATCTTTTATCATCAAACTTTATGTAACTGCAAGAAACTAAATAAGACCTTCAATCACATATAGGACAATAACAAGGTGACAAAAAAGGAGAAGAGAGGAGAAAATACAATTAATAATGAAATAGAAATTGATATTATTGACCAGCACCAAAGCAGTAAAACTAATGTATTGGGAACATGAAAAATAAACAGAATGTAATTCTCTGAAATAAATGGTAAAATTTGCTGGAAGTTACCTAGAGGAAACCAACAATTGGTTTTCTATATGATCATCTGGGGGAAAATATTCACTGATTTTTTTGATAGTTACATATTCATAAGCAGTGTAAAGAGAAGATGTAATCCTGATACCATATTGCTAAGGAAATTATCTGTCATTGATTTAATCAAATAGTTTCTGATTATGCCGAGTTTAATTTAATAGAAAAATCATAGGTTACACATTTTGAGGTAATAAACCTGTGTTGCATTGTTATATCTATTAAGATGCTAAAGTAGCAATTGTTCACTGTAAGTGCCAAATCAACATTTAGTTTAATATCATTGACATGCATATTAGTGACCAGAAATTAAAGATACATTGGTAATCAATGAAGCAAGTAGTCAAGAACAAAATACTCTACAAAGAAAATAAATAATAAATAAATTGAATTCAAAATTATCACAATAAAATTTTCAAGGGCACAGAAATAAAGGACATGTACATAACTTTATAACAATTTTGAAATAAAATACATTTTAGAAAATTTTAAAAGATTTAAGGGTTAGACTACAACATATATATTAATAAATAATACAAAATTATTTTTAATTTTTAAGGAATTCTCCTACTAAATCCAGTTGAAGGTCAATTCATTCATTTATTTACTTAAAATCAATTTACAATCTTTTATATTGTGCCAGGCACTGAGCTGGGTGCTAATCACTGAACAGTGAACAAAACCTGTGTGGAGGCTGCATTTTAGACCAGGGAGTGGCAAAAGGCAAATAAATATTACAAAGTTTATGAAAGATTCATATAGAGTTTTGCTGTATGATATAAATTAACTAACACATTTATGAGGAAGTCTAAGAGTCAATAAATAAAATGGAAAGAATAGCCTTTGCAATGGTCTTGACGTGTTAGGAAGCATGATGTATAGCTGGGACTGCAAAAAGACAATTTGCAGGATTTCAGAAAATGGGTACAAACATAAAGCTAGGGCAACGACATCTCAATGTTGGCACTATTGGTAATTTAGGACAGATAATTTTTTCTTGTGTGAACTTTCTGTGCATTACAGGATGTTAGGTGGTGTCTCTGGCCTCTATTCAGTAAGGCCAGTGATATCTCTCCCAGTTTTACCAACTACAAATGCCTCCAGATATTGCCAAATGTCATCTGAAAGGGAATTTGCTTAGAGTTGAGAATCACTAGCTTGGAGACCATACTTTGATATTAAGTGGACACTAGATGTCACATACGGTTATGTGTCTGCTCTCTGATAAAATAAGACCATGAGAGCTGTAGGCATGATCCATGATGCCTTTTGAAAAGATCACTCGGATCTAAATTTGGAAAATAGATTGAAGGGGATGTCAGAGATAAGATTTCCTTCTCTTGTCTGATTGCTCTAGCTAAGACTTCCAGCACTATATAGAACAGAAGTAATAACAGAGGGCAACCTTGTCTGATTCCAGTTTATATGCATAGGTGATATTTTATATTTCTGTGATATCAGTTGTGATTTCTCCTTTTTTATTTCTGATTGAGTTATTAGGATCCTTTCTTTCCTGTTTCTGGTTAATGTAGCAAGAGACTTGGTGATTTTGTTCATCTTTAAAAAAATAAAATAAAATTTGGTTTCATTAATCTTCTGTATAAATCTTCAGTTATTATTTAATTTAGCTCTGCTCTGATCTTAGTTATTTCTTTTATCTTCTGGATTTTGGATTTGTTTTCTCTTTACTTGACAATTGCTTGAGATCATTCATTATGATCTTTCCATCTTTTGGATGTAGGCACTTATGACAATGAATTTTCTACTTATGACAGCTTTTGCTGAGTCCCTCAGATTACAAACTTCTTCAAAACCAAGGAATCAATAGAACAAATAAACAACCTACAGAATGGGGTCAAATGTTTGCATGCTATATATCCAATAAAAGGCTAATAACCAAAATCTACAGAGAACTCATGTAAATCAGTGAGAAGACACCAAATAACCTCATTCAACAGTCAGCCAAAAATATCAACAACTTTTCAAAAAGAGAAAGACTAATGGCTAATAAACATATGTAAAAGTGCTCAATGTCTCTAATCATCAAAGAAATGCAAGTCAAAACCACATGAGATGTCACCTAACTATTGAAAATGGCATTATACAAAAGTACTAAAACAACAGATGCTGGTGTGGACGCAGGAAGAAAGGTATGCTTTGAAACTGTCAGGGGCACTGCAAACTAGTAAGGTCTCTATGGATGGAAATATCTCAAAGACCTAAAAATAATTTACTATTTGATCCTGCAATCTCTCTGCTAGGTATTTAACCAAAGGACAAAAAGACATTCTATAGAAGAGATACTTTCTCATGGAAGTTTATGGCAGCACAATTCACAATTGCAAAGATGTGGAAACAACCCAAGTGCCCATCAATACATGAGGAATTAATAAAATGTAGTATGTTTGTGCCATGGAGTATGACTCGGCCATAAAAAAAATAGTGAACTAATACCTTCTGTGTTACTCTGAATGGGAACTGGAGACCATCCTCTTAGGTGAACTATCACAGAAATGGAAAACAAACACCACATATACTCATTTTTAAATTGGAACTAAATGATCGACATGTTACTACATATGGTAGCAAAATCAATGACAATTAGGTAGGAGGTCAGAGGAGGGGATGGATAAATTCACACTTAAAAGATCCAATTTTATTGTGTCAAGCAGCCGCTTATATAGAGCGTGGGGA
>CAUYPK010018746.1:0-15317 GCA_963574355.1 Loris lydekkerianus
GGGCTGTCTGCTTGCTTTACTTACTATGTTCTTGGCTGTGCAGAAGCTTTTTAGTTTGATCAGATCCCAGTAGTGTATTTTTGATACTGCTTCAATTGCCAGGGGACTCCTCCTCATAAAATATTCACCAAGGCCAATTCCTTCAAGAGTTTTCCCTGCACTTTCTTCAAGTATTTTTATAGTTTCATGTCTTAAGTTTAAATCTTTTATCCAGTGAGAGTCTATCTTAGTTAATGATGAGAGGTGTGGGTCAAGTTTCAATATTCTACAGGTTGCCAGACAGTTCACACAGCACCATTTGTTAAATACGGAATCTTTTCCCCATCAGATTTTTGTTTTTAATTTAATTTAATTTATTTATTTTTTAAGCAGGAACTCAACTTTATTGCGTCAAGCAGCCACTTATATAGAGCGTGGGAAAGGGGCAGGGAAAGAAGGCGGGGGATGAGGTGCGTGACAGGGTTGGGCCAATGGCATGGTACCACGTTGGCCGTATCTAGGTAGAGGCAGTTTCAGGCCGGGCCTTGCTGAGTCATTGCTACGTGGAAGTAGCTCGATGGATCTACATCTAGTCAGGCTCTACATCTAGGCCTCAGGCACATGGCTGGGCCCAACAATTCCCTCCTTTGTTTTTTGTATGGCAGATAAACATAACCCCTGTCTTAGGTTGCCTGCTCTTGCAGTTTCAGTCTTATCCCAGTCATGGGGATACAAACATCAATGGTTTGGTCCCTGTCTTAGGTTGACTGAATGCAGAGTGATCTTACCCGTCTTTGGGCACTATGAATGTAATCCACTGTGCAGCCTCTCCATATCCTGTCTTAGGTTGTCCCCACTTTGGGAGTCTTATCCGTCATTGGTGCTATGGAGGGCGGTGAAGAATAATAGTTAGATTCTTGGTTAATGAGCCAGTGATATCGGACCTTGACCTGCCTCTAACCTTTTTCAAGGATACAGGGCCCAAAGGTGAAGGGTAAATAAGGGTAGCAGGGGAAGAAGGTAGGGTAAAAAACCATGTAGGCTCGTCCACAGGGGATTTTCTAGAATTTCTTTTCTTCTATTTTCTAGATCTTCTTGGAGTGTTTTGATCTTGTTTTGCACGATCTCAGATCTGTTGGCATAAACGTAGCACTTCTCCTGTGTTTCAGAGATTTACTCAAGGTCACAAAGCTGGTGATGACTGAGATGTAACCGGAAAATCTTAGTGTTCTTTCCAGGGAGGCCTGAATTTCCTTTTTCATTTTTTCAATATGATAAAATAACACAAAAAATTTATCATCTTAACTATTTTTTAGTGCACAATTCAGTGGCATTTAAGACATTCATAATGTTGTGAAAAGATTACTACTATCCATTTCCATAACTCTTTTTTAATGTTCTAAAACTGAAACTCTGTGCCCATTAAACCCTAAATTCTTATTCTTCATCCCTTTATCCCATGGACACCATAATTTCACTTTCTGTATGTGTAATTTTTACTACATACCTTATATAACAGGAACAATACAATATTTGTCCTTGGTAATTGACTTATGTCACTTAGATAACATCCCCATGGTTCATCTGTGTTGTAACATATGTTAAAATTGGCTTCCTTTTTAGAGCTGAATAATATTTCACTGAAGGCCTATAGCATATTCTGTTTATTCTTCATTCATGCATGGTCAATTGAATTGCTTCCATGTTTAGTGCAATTTCATCTTTAAAAGTTTGTTGGAATTCAGTATTTAAGATACTGGGTTGAGAACTTCTCTTTGTCAGGAGATCTTTGATTATTCTTTCAATCTACTAGTTACAGGTCATTTTTTCTATTTCATTTTAGTCTCGGTAGGTATGATGTTTCTAGGAATTTTTCCATTATATCTAAAGTATATAATTTGTTGGCATACAGTCATTCATAGTACTATGTGCTATTTTATAATCCATCTTATTTCTGTAGAATCAATAGTGATCTTTCCTTCTTTCTTTCCTTTTTCTTTCTTTCTTTGCTTTCTTTCTTCATTTTTTCTTTCTAGTAATTTGAATCTCCTCTTATTTTTTCATAGTCCATCTAGCCAAAGTTTTATTTATCTTGTTAATTTTTTCAAAGAGTCAACTTTTAGTTTGATCAATTTTTTATTTTGTCTTTCTATTCTGTATTCCTTTTATGTGTGCTCTAAACTTTATTATCCCCTTCATTTTTGACAGCTTTGGATTAAATTTGTTCTTATTTTTTCTAGTTTCTTAAAATATAAAGTCAGGTCGTCAGCTGAAGAATTTTATTTTGGATATAAACATGTATAGCTGTAAATTTCCCCCTTATTGCTGCTTCCTTTGTATCCCATGAAATTGAATGTTATTTATTTTTATTTATCTCTAAATATTTTGTCATTTCTCTTGTTATTTCTTCTTTTACCCATTAGTTAAAAATGTATTATTTAATTTCTATAATTTTGTCAATTTTTCAATTTTACTTTTATTATTGATTTCTTCTGTTGGGATTAGAAGATACAACATATATCCACTTTTTTAAAGCTATTGAGTCTTAATTTGTGGCCTAATTTATAATCTGTCCTGAAACATGTCTCATGTGCACTAGAGAAAAATTTATATAGATGTTGTTGGATAAAGTAGTCTAGATATGTCTGTTAGATCTAATCTTTTTTAATGTGTTATTTAAATCCTCTATTTATTTATTACTGTTTGTTTTTCTATTATTTATTGAGAGTGAGATATTGAAGTCTTTAACTATCATACAACTATTTATTTCTCAGTACAAATTAATTTGCTTTAAATTTTTTGATAGTCTGTCATTAGGCTCATGAATGTTTATGGCTGTCATATTTTTTACTGTATTGAACCTTTTATGTAATGTCCTTCTTTGTTTCTTGTAACCTTTTTTGATTTAAAATCATGCCACTCCTGCTATCTTTTGGTTACTATTTGCATGGAATGTAATGTATGACTATTAAGTTGGTGAGCTCATCATGTAAAAACACTACATACCTCATTGCTGAATATTCCTGTCCAATTACTCAATTAGACAATAGAGAAAAAAATAAACTAAAAATATAAACTCAATGATCTGGGGTCCATAAAAATGTCTTTTCTGAAATGAAAGAAAAAAAGTGTAAGACTAAAAAATATTCAAGGAAACATGACTGAACACTTTACAAATTTGGCAAATAAATAAAAAAGGAATTAATCCAAATACATTCACATCAAGACACATCATATTAACAAATATTGAAAATGAACGTCAGAGAATTATCTTTAAAACAGTAAGAGGAACACTTAATCTGTTATCAAAAAGCAATTCAAATAACAATGCATTTCTTATTAAAAAACTACAGAGCCAAAATCCAATGGTACTTTTTTGAGCTTCTTAGGAAAAGGAACAGAACTGTCAGTGCAGAATCCTATACATATAACAAATATCATACAAGAATAAAGGGAGAATCAGATAAAGAAAAAGTAAGAAAATGTGTTGCCACCACACCACATTTACTCTAAAAGACTAGGTGAAGGAAATTCTCTAAATACAAAAATATAAAGAAAGACATATTAAAACATCAGTAAGGAAAAACAAATGAAATAAGCAAAAATATGGGTGAACAAAATAGAATTTCTTTCTCCTATTGAATTTTATAATTTATATTTGAGGAAGAAAAGAGTATAAAAATGATATTGTTCTAATGTATGTAAATAACATTACCTCAAACCTGTTAAAATGGCAAAATATAAAGGATAGCAAGTGTTTTGGTGAGAATGTGGCAAAAGGGGAACCCTTACACACTGTGGGAATATAAATAATATAGCCATATACAAAATAACATGGAAGTTCTCAAAATCCAAACATAGAACTACCATATGATCTAGCAAATCCCATTTCTGGGTATATATCCAAGAAAGATGGAATCAGTCATTCAAAGAGGCATCTGCATTCCCATGATTATTGCAGCAATATGTATAATAGCTAAGATACAGAATCAACCTAAGTGTCCACCAACAAGTGAAAGGAAAAAACTAATGTGGTATAAATACACAGTGGAATACTGTTCAGCCTTACAAAAAAAGAAAACCTTGTCATTCACAACAGCAATAACAAATATGGAGGACATTATGTTAAGTGAAATAAACCAAGCACATAGGGAAAAAAAAAAAAAAAAGAAAACAAAATATGATCTTACATTTGGAGTGTGAAAAGAGGAATTTATATAAACAAAGAAGAATAGTGGTTACTAAAGCCTGCAGGTGAGGAGTAGGATTACAGAGATATTGGTTAACGGATACAAAATTTCAGTTAGAAAGGAAGAATAATTTCAAGAGCTCAATTGTGCACTATGGGAATATAGTTAATAGTAATATATTTATACTTTAAAATTGCTAAAAATGAAGGTAGATTTCAAGTGTTCTCTGCAAAATAATAATAATAATAATAATAATACATATACAAGGTAATGGACTTGTTAAATAGCATTATTTACCTATCCCACAGCCTATACCTATATCAATATATCATGCTATACACCATGAATATACAGGTATGCCTTGGACTTATTATGGGTTCAGTAGACCACAGCAAGAAAGTGAATATTAGAGTAAAAACAGACACAGAATTTTTTTTACTTCCTAGTGTATATAAAAGTTATGCTTACTCTGTACTATAGTCTATTAAGTGTGAAAAAATATTATGTCTTAAAATGCACATACATTAATTAAAAATATTTTATTGCTAAAAAAATGCTAACAACATCTGAGACCAATGAGTAGTAACTTTTTTTCCTGGTGAATGTTCTTACCTCAATATTATAGCTGCTTACTTATCAGGGTGGTAGCTACTGAAAGCTGGTGTGTCTGAGTGATTTCTTAAAATAAGACAACAATGAAAGTTTTTCGTATCTATTAGCTATTCCTTTCGCAAAAAAAGTTCCTCTGTCTCATATGATGGTATTTGATAGCATTTTACAATAGAATTTCTTTCAAAATTTAAGTCAATATTCTCAAATCCCAATACTACATTGTCAACTAAGTTTATGTAATATTACAAATTTTGATTGGCATTTCAACAATGTTAATCAGATCTTCATTAGGAGTAGATTCCTTTTCAAAAAAACTATTTCATTGGTTATCGATAAGAAGCAACTCTCAAGGCTGAGGCAAGAGAATCGCCTAAGGCCAGGAGTTGGAGGTTGCTGTGAGCTGTGTAATGCCATGGTAAAAGTGAGATTCTGTCTCTAAAAAAAAAAAAAAAAGAAAAAAAAAAAAAGAAAAGAAAGAAAAAGAAAGTCCCCGTGGTTAAAATTTTATCATGAGAATGCAGCAATTCAGTCCCACATTCAGGTTCCATTTCCAGTTTTATAGTATTTCCACCACATGTGCAGTTCCTTACTCCGCAGAAGTTTATTTTAAATTTATTTTATATTTCATAGTATTATAGGGGTGCATTCATTTTGGTTACATAACTTGCATTTATACATTTTTATTCAAAATTATTAGTGTACCCTTCACCCAGAATACGTACATTGCACCAGTTAGGTGTAAATTTACCCCGCACTCCTCCCCCTTTCCACCTACTTGATTTCCCTGGAGTTTTACTTCCATATGTGCACATTAAGTATTCATCTACTAGTTCCAATTTATTATTTAGTACACATGATGTTTGTTTTTCCATTCTTGAGATACTTCACTTAGAACGATCTTATCAAGTGCAAGTATCTTTTTGATAAACTTTTTTTTCTTCATTCGTTTGTTTCCTTTGGGTAAATACCGAGTCATGATATTGCTGGATCAAAAGATAGATCTACATTTAGTTCTTTGAGATGCCTGCATACTACTTTCCATAGGGGTTGCACTAACTTGCAACCCCACCAACAGTGATTTTCTCTGCATCAATGCTAGTACCTGTTGTTTTTGGCCTTTTTTACACCACCCATTCTCACTAGAGTTAGGTAATATCTCATTATGATTTTGATTTGCATTTCTTGGATGATTAGCGATGTTGAGCATTTTTTCATGTGTTTGTGGATATTAGACTATCTTCATTTGAAAAGTTTCTTTTGCCCACTTTTTTATTTTTTTATTTTTTATTAAGTCAAATACACATAGATCATGAATACAGTCATGCATATGTAGGGTACAATGTGCTGATTTTTTTTTTTTATATATAATCTGACATGGTTAGATCAAATCAATCAACATAGTTTTCACCTCATTTCTTGATTATTGTACCAAAACATCTATGTTCCATACTTTACAGGTTTGACTTGTACCCTTGTCATATGCTCCATAGGTGTGGTCCCACCTTTTACCCTCCCTCTATCAAACCTCCTCCCTCCCCTCCCTTCCCACTCCATTTCTCTCCTTCATCCTGGGCTATAGTTGTGTTCCATCTTTCATAAGAAAGTATAAATATAAGTAGGTTTCATGTAAGTACTGAATACATTGGATACTTTTGTCTACTTTTTACAGGGGTAGTTTGATTTTTTTCTTGTTTATTTCCTTGAGTTATTTGTACTTTCTAGTTATCAGCTCTTTCTCAGATGTATAACTTGAAAATATTTTCTCCCTTTCTGAAGGTTATCTATTTACTCTATCAATTGTGTCCTTGGCTATGCAAAATCTTTTTAATTTGATCAGGTCCCATTTGTTTATTTTTGCTGTTGCTGTGATTTTCATTGAGGTTTTCTTCATAAATTCTTTTGTAGGCCTGTATCTTTAAGAGTTTCCTCAACACTTTCTTCCTTGATTCTTATAGTTCAATGCCTTGAGTTTAAGTTTTTCATCCATTGTGAACTAATTTTTGTGAGTAGTAAGAGGTGTGGATCCTGATTGACTCTTTCATATATGTCTATCCAGTTTTCCAGGCACCATTTATAGAAAAGAAATTCTTTTCCTCATTGTGTGTTTTTGTTTCCTTTATCAAAGATTAAATGGGAATATGAGAATGGTTCTTTTCCTGGATTCTCAGTGCTGATCCATAAGTTGTTACAAAAGCTACTTTTTTTTTTTTGTTTGTTTGTTTGTTTGTTTGTTTTTGTTGTTGTTGTTTATCTGCTTGTTTGTTTTGTTTTCCATAACCATGCTGTTGTGGTTACTGAAGATTTAAAGTACAGCCTGAAGTCTGGTGATAGATGCCTTTCAATTTGCTCTTATTACACAAGGTTGTGTTGACCATTCTGGGACTTTTCCGGTTCCATATGAGACACAGACCTGTTTTAATGATGTTGGAATTTTAATAGGGATTGTATTGAATCTAAATCACTTTGGGTAGTTTAGGCATTTTAACAATGTTGACTTTGCTGATACATGAGCAGGATATGTTTTCCATCTATTTTCATGCTCTGCAATTTCTATCCTCAGTATTGCATGGTCTCCCTATAGAGGTCTTCCATCTATTAATACTTTGTTAAATATATTCCTAGATATTTTATTTTCTTTGTTGTTACTGTGAAACCTGTTGTGTCTTTGATTCCCAGCCTGACCATTGTTGGTATACATGAAAGCTACTGATTTGCATACATTGATTTTTTAACCTGAGACTTTGCTGAATTTACTTATCAATTCCAAGAGTCTCTTGAATCTTTGGAGTTTTCTAGATATGACACCAACAAAGAGCAATAGTTTGATTTCTCCTTTTCTCGTTTGGATCCACTCGATTTCCTTCTCTGCCTGATTGCTATCACTTTTAGCACGTTTATTCAACATAACATTGGAAGTCCTCACTATAGCAATCTTGATCTCTTTAAGAATTATGCTAAATTTTGTGAAATATTCCATCTATACCAATTCTGTTGAGTGTTCTTATTATGAAAGTGTGCTGAATTTTATTGAATACTATTTCTGCATCAATTGAAAAGATCCACTAAAACCCTGAACCCCTTAAAGTCTTCCATAAAGTTCAGAGTTAATTTCTTCCAAACTCCATTAATGTTGATATTTGACCTACTCTTATTAATCACAATTATCCTTAATGGCATCTAAAATGGTGAATCCTTTCCAGAATGTTTTCAGTTTACTTTATCCAGATCCATCACTTAAATCACAATCTGGCAACTACATCCTAATGCAGTATATTTCTTAAATAATAAGACTTGAAATTTGAAATTATTCCTTGATCTATGGGCTACAGAATAAATGTTGTGTTAACAGACATGAAGACAAGGTTAATCTTCTTATACGTCTCTATCACAACTCTTGGGAGATGAGGTGCATTGGCAATTAGCAATAATATTTCTAAAATATATATTTTTCTGAGCATTAGGTCTCAACAGAAGGCTTAAAATAGTCAGTAAACCATAAAAATATTTATTGTCGTCAGGCTTTGTTGTTCCATTTCTAGAACACAAGAAGAGTAGATTTAGCATAATTCTTAAAGAGGTCAAGACTTTTTTGAATGCTGAATAAGCATTGATTTTAAGTCTGTAGCTGCATTAGTCCCATTGAAACAGTCCTTTGAAGCCTTGGAGGCAGGCATTGACTTGCTCTCTGAAGCTATAAAAGTCCTAGATGGCATCTGGCATCTTCTTTCAACAGAAGGCTATTTTATCTACATGGAAAATCTGTAGTTTAGTGTAGCCACCTTCATCAATTATCTTGGCTAGACTTTTGGATAACTTATTATAGCTTCTACATCAGCACTTACTACTTCACCTTGCACTTTTTATGTTATGGAGGTGGCCTCTTTCCTTAAACCCTATGAACCAACCTGTGCTTGCTTTCAACTTTTCTTCTGCAGTATCCTCGCCTCTCAGCCTTCATAGAATTCAACAGACAACAGAGGTGGGTCCTAAGTCTGGATTAGGCTTTTGTTTAAGGGAATGTTTACAGCTGTTTTGATTTTCTATCCAGACCACTCAAACTTTCTCCAAATCATCATCCCTCTCCCACCATTCATGTGTTCACTGGAGCAACACATCTAACTTCCTTCAAGAAAATTTTCTTTGCATTTGCAACTTTACTAACTTTTTGGTGCAAGATGCCTAGGTTTCAGCCTATCTCAGTATTCAATATGGCTTCCTCCCTAAGCTAATCATTTCTAGCTTTTAACTTAAAATGAGAGATGTGCAACTTTTCCTTTTGCTTAAATTCTTAAAGGCTATTATGAGGGTTGTTTATTTGCCTAATTTTAATATTGTTATTTATCAGAAAATATGTAGGCCTGACAAGAAGGAGAGAGATGGAGGAACAGCCCAGTCACAATACACATTTATCAAGTAAATTTGCCATCTTCTGTAGTTGTGGTTCGTGGTATTCCATGGCAATTATCATAGTGACATCAAAGTTTATTGATCACAAATAACCATAGCAGCTATAATAAAAATGATTTTTTTTTTTTAATTATTGCAAGAATTATCAAAATGTGATTCAGAGACATGAAGTGAACACATACTATTGGGAAAATGGAACTGATAGACTTTCTTGATGCAGGATTGCCACAATTTATGATTTGTATAAAATACAATATCTGTGAATTACAATGAAGTGAAGCCTCAAAACACAAGAAATGCCTGCATAAAATTATAGACTAAGTAATATTATAGCATAAAATTAATACAATAATATTTAAAAAACATTTATTTCCCATACCATGGAGAGCTATATGCTAAAAGTAATAACAATGAAAATAATAAACCTTCCTTCAATGACTCAAGTGAGCAATTGACTAACACAAGGAATAAGTGATAAATTGTATAAATGAGATATGTACAAAGAAATAGGTGAGTCTTGGGAAGTAGTAAATATGCATGGCTTGGGGAAGAGAAACATTTTATAACAGTGACAACATTCATATCAGATCTTAAAGAGTCATAGATATCACTTCAAGAAAGAAACTGACTATGGAGTTTTCAGGCATATGAATCATTTTTGGGATATTCACAAGGACATAGAGACACATAGTTTGGGGACAGTAAGTAATGAAGTGGGAAGGGAGGGGGGTGTGTCAATAGAGGGAGGGTTAGTATGGGGACCACAACTATGGAGCACATTCCAAGTACAAGTTGTATCTATCAAGTGTAGGACACAAATGTCATAATGCTGTAATTGGGTAAATGAGGTGAAGGCTATGTTGATTAGTAGGATGCAAGCATTCCAATTTGTACAAATAATCAACACATTGAATCCCATAATGGCATGGTATTCATGATCTATGTACAAATGACTTAATAAAAAAAGATAAAACAAACAACAACAACCCCCCCACACACATCCTTGGTTTGTTCCCCAAAGCTTGGCACTTGTTCTTGAAGCTACATCAGAAAAACAAGAACAAGTGGTTTTTGAGACTAAGAAAGGGACATTTATTACTTTTCTGGCAAAGAAGAAAAAAAATGTCAGTTATTCATCTCAAAATACCAAATTTCCCAAACAAAAGTATAAACACAGAGCTTTTTTTTTTTTTTTTAAAAAAAAGGGCCTATTGTCATTGAAATACAGATAAGGATTCTAATCTTCCCCTCTCTGCCAAAGACAAAACCAGGACTTCCACTCACCTTGGAGGCCCTGGGCTTCTGCCAGGTAAACTGGGGCCTCAATCTCAATTTCACAGTTCAGCTGAACCATTTCCTATAGCACAAAGAAAAAAACATTTCCCTGTCCCTACCTAAGTCAGGGAGGGACGCAGACCTTAGTTTCTAAGAAGATTGGGAGATTTTAAAGAAACCAAACATTTTTGCCCATTTCCCCCCCAGCAATTCCCCCTTGTTGTAGGCTCATAGTTTCTGCGGATTAAGAATCTGAACACATATTAGCTGGTTCTTCTGCGTCAGAGTCTCTTGCACAGTTGCAATTGTGGCATGGGCCAGGGATGTACTCTTCTCTCAAAACTCAACTAGGGAAGAATGAGCTTTCAAGCTCAGATGATTGTTGGCAGAAAGTTGTAAGAGTTAGGGTCTCAGTTTACTCCTAGGTGTTGGCCAAAGATGGTCCTAAGTGCCTCACTATATGGGCCCCTCCAGAAAGCATCTCACAGCAGCTCAGCCATTAAAGGAGATTCAGCTAAGAAGATAATCTTATGTAATATTACCATGAAAATACCATCCTGTTACTTCTTCTCACCTTTTTCTTGAATTTCAGAATATTAGGGGTACACACATTTTGGTTACATATTTTTTATGTGTGTATAATTAAAATTATATTTTAATTGAGTCAAAGTTATAACTTTGCCATCCAATCAGATAGTGTAAATTCTACTCATTAAACTTGAAATTACTCATCTCTTCCTCTACTTCCCCCCGCTTGATTTTTTGAGTAACAAGAGTATTTGTCAGCTAAAATATAAATTGTAGGTAAGTAAATATAAACAAATATTGCAAAACAGTAGATAAAAATCACAAACACTACATTAAGAGAAAGAAGGTCATTCAAAAACCATCATACATCATATGGTTCCATTTATGTGAACGCATAGAATAGAAAAATGCAGAAGATGGAAAGTAGAGTGACTATTAATGATAAGTTAATGGGGTGATGAACATATTCTGGAATTAGATAGTGGTGGTGGTTGCAAAACCTTGTAAGTATAAAAAACTACTGAATTATAAGTGTTGCATTTTATGGTATATTGGCTATATATAATTTTATTTCATTTTAAAAAATTAAAAATTATGAAGAAAAGGAAAATCATCAGTTGAGATGCTGGCAATTAGTAGGTTGCAAGATGTCCTCATTAGCTAAGAGACTTCTATTTGCATACCAGCCTAGCGATGTGCATGAGCTATGTGACCAACCTGCCGTGTAATAACTAGAAGAGATAGGCTCAAACTTTCATTTTATTAAATAGAATTAGTCTGTAATCTTTTCTCTCCAATATTTTTGCATCTGTTTCTGGAGTGTTTGCCTTCTAATGGTTGCTTAAGTCTTAAATGTATCATTTTACCTTCAGTGAATTTTGAACAGTTCACCAATTCATGTGGTGGGGTCCTGGTAAAGACTGTGTAGGCCCAGCTAGGCACTCTGTGTTACCTAACAAAACAGCCACAGAAAGCTTTTGAGCATGGTGGACATCAGGAAAAGCTTTCAAAAATGGATGGATTGATAGCATCATAATACAAACACAGTCACATTGAATATTAGTTGACAGTGCTACTAAAATTCCTAGGAATTTAGCCACCTTTTTTTATTTTTTGAATTGTTGTTCAGCCTTCCTCTCTCCCTTGTTCTGTGCTCTCCACTCCCAGCCAAGCCACCCTGAGGTCCCTAAGGTAGCAAAGCATGTTTCTCTCTGCGCTTTATTGTCTGTATGCCCATCATCTAACTTACTATTTTAGCTAATTATCTAAGGCAGGTTTTTTTCCCTAATAGAAATTTTAAAGGAAGCCATAAAAAGTTATATAATATTTGGCATTGCTACTATTTTCCTGACACACATAGATATTTTATTTTTTTTATGTCCATTAGAAGTAGTTATTCTTCAGAACTAAGTAGCCAAAAATTTGAATGCTACTAATTTAATAGTTGATCTATTTTACTTCGAGCTTTAACAGTTTAAATATGTTTTCTGTACCACCTGTATTAGTCAGGGTTCTCCAGAGAGACAGACCAATAGGACAGAAAATAGACGACAGAGAATTCATTAGGAGAATTGGCTCAGGTCACATGACAATGGAGGCTGAGAAGGCCTACAATAGGCCATCTGCATACTGGAGACCTTGGGATGTGGGTTATAAGGTTCAGTGCAAGTCAAAAAATGCCTCAGACCCATAAAAGTCATTGGTGTACTAATTGTGAACTTTTTAATCAAGGCCAAAGATCTAAGGAACTAAGAGACCATTATAAACCCTTGAATCTCAAGGCCAGAGAGCCTGGAGCTCTGATGTCTAAGGGCAGGAGCAGTAGAATGTCCCAACTTCAGGAAAGAGGGAGAATCTTTTTTTCTTTCTGGGCCCCCCTGTTTGATGGTGCACACCTACAACGGGATGGTCTTCCCCACTCAATCCACTGACTCATACTAGTGTTCTCTGGAAAAACCCTCACTGACACTCTCAAAAGTAATGCTTTACCTGTCCTTTGGGCATTCCTTAATCCAATCAAGTTGTTACCTAAAATTTACTATTGATACAGGATTCCACCACTCAGGGCTGGACAGGGACCTCCCCCCATTCTCTAGGCCCAGTTGAGCTCAAAAATCAAACCCCCATTTCCAGGCACAAACAGGCTGCCCTTTCCAGGCCACACCCTCTGGGTCTAGCAACGTCATGAACAAAGAAAGCAGCTTGAGTCATTTCTGGGTAGTTCCACTGTGACTAGGGAGCACACACTCTAACCCCTTTTGGGAGACAAAACTGTAAGGACCTGATAATCTTGCCCTGGCAGAGAATGGACTACATTCATTTGTTAATGCACTCATTAGCTTTGAAAAGATGTTTTTCCACCTACCATGTCCAGGCCAAAAATGTAATACATACTCTTAGACAAAGGGCCCAAGAGAGAGACTTCCAACTTAGGTCTTCCCCTTTTCCAGAAACTCTGGCACTTTTTACTTCTTATGTATTCCTTTCTGTCTGATAAAAATCCTGTCTTACCACTGATCTGTGATCCGTGGGTTCATTATTTGAATCCACAAGACCAAAGACCTACCAAGGAAGAAATTCCATGTATAATTTTATATTTTGCTGTTAACATCATATTTTATCTTTTTAAGACTTGTTTGACAGTTACTTTTATCTTTTTATCTTGAATTTTTAAAATAATTTACTGCATGTACATCTGCTGATATTAGGTTATTATGAAAAAAAAGTCCAATTTCCTTCGATACTAAAAATGACAGTGGTGGGATCTCGTCTAATGTGTAAAATGCAAGGGTACATTTCAAAACAACTAAGAGTAAATTATGAATGTCTTACTACAAAATATAAGTAAGTGAGGTGATGGTTATATTAATCAGTTTGATTTAAGCATTCCACATTGTATATTGAATCATCACATTATCCCCCATAAATGTATATAGTTATGATTTAATAAAAATTTAAATTAAAAAAATGATTGACAGTTGTTATCTGACATTTCACTTTGACACCTCTTAGCTTTTCCATTGTGAAAAGGTACATCTTCATTCTTCCAAATGTGTTTTTTGGTGTGAGATTATGTTTCATTTTCTGTTAAAGAGGAAGTTTTGTGAAACTATAGATAAATTTTTTAAAAGTGTTATTTTTGAATATGAGTTCCATTGTGGAACTAGAGCAGCACAGAAAGCTTGAGAGATTCATGAAGTGTTTGGGTGGGATGTGGCTAAAGAACACACAGTATGTTGGTGATTTAACAAGTTTGATTATGGTGATTTTAATCTTGAAAATCAGCCACATGGTGACTTGAGACCAAAGTGGATTAACAATGAGCTGAATGCTGACGTGGAAGAAAATCCATCATAACCTACATATAAATTAGCAGCAGGGTTTGCTGTTACTATTCCAACAATATTGTACCATTTGAGACAATTGGTGGGTAAAGAAGCAGAATTAAACATGCATCAGAAGAGAAATTGTGGTGGTGCCTATGGCCTGAAAGGAGTAGGGCACCAGCTATATATACTGGAGGTGGTGGGTTCAAACCCGACCCTGGCCAAAAAAAAAAAAAAAAAATCAAAACAAAAGAGAAATGGTCTTGAAGTTTCCCTTTGTTGTTGTGACCTAAAGACAATCCATTTCTATACCATATTGTTACAAGTGATGAAACATGGACTCTTTTTGATCATCTCAAGCATTCAGTACAAGGGTTTGGGTAAAGACTAAGTTCTAGTACTGAAACATGGTCCAAAACTGAATATTCATCATAACAAGCTACTGGTATCTGTTTGGTGGTCCAGCTCTGAGATTAGCCATGACTGCTTCGTGAAACTTGTCAATCGATTACAGCAAATGTCAGCTGCAACCAATTGGACAAAATGATGAGGATGCTTGTGATTAATCAGCAGAGATTAATCAACAGAGAGTGGTCCATCCTCTCACAAGACACCACATCACACCAACAACACTGCTCTAACTACACAAACTAGACTTGGAACCTCTCTACCACCCACTGTATTCACCAGACCTGCACCCACTGACTACCACTTCTTCTAGGCTTTCGGCCACTTCTAGCAAGAAAAAGTATTCCATTCTCAGGAAGCTGTGGAAAATCCCTTTTGTGATTTCATGACCACTTGCTCTCTAGGCTTCTTTGCAGCTGGCATAAAAAACTACCATGAACCAATAACCTGGAAGCACGCCACCTACCAAGACTTAGCCTGAATGAAGTGGAAATGTTGAACAGGCCTATATCAAGTTCTGAAATAGCATCAACTATACAAAATCTCCCTAAAAAGAAAAGCCCAGGACCAGATGGCTTCATGTCAGAATTCT
>CAUYPK010018751.1:0-37990 GCA_963574355.1 Loris lydekkerianus
CTGCCTCAGCCTCCCGAGCAGCTGGGACTACAGGCGCACGCCACAACGCCCGGCTATTGTTTGATTGCAGTTCGGCCGGGGTTGGGTTTGAACCCGCCACCCTCGGTATATGGGGCGGGCGCCCTACTCACTGAGCCATAGGCACCACCCGAACAACATGTTTCTAAAAGCATGTTTAATCTGTCTCTGAAAGTGTGTTAGTAATGGCTATATCATTCTGATACAAAGTGGACACATTGGTATGCCACTGTTTCCAGTTCCAATTACTGTGGTAGTGAAGTTGACACTTACCCTCTCCACCCTCCAAGAGACAGTAGGGCCCCAGGGAGGAGACCCCACTCACACCCTAATGAGCCGTTTGTCTTTCTGAGGCCAGGTTGGCCCTCCCTGAACTCTCCTTGGAAGGCTGCACCTGGAACTTTGGTGTTGAGGGTTTGACCCCTGTCTTCCCCTCACAATCAGGGAGCTCACCTTTCTGAGGAATGGGTTTGGGGTGTGGTCAGGGTTCTGGTTAGGGCATGTCTGATGCATCTTGGGTTTTCCCTGCTCCCAGCCTATTGATCCAAGACCACGCACTGTCCCATTCCTCAGTTTGGGGAAATGGTGGATGGTCTAGATGAGTCATT
Organism: Loris lydekkerianus; assembly: GCA_963574355.1. Taxonomy (NCBI): domain Eukaryota; kingdom Metazoa; phylum Chordata; class Mammalia; order Primates; family Lorisidae; genus Loris; species Loris lydekkerianus. The sequence continues at coordinate 627 of CAUYPK010018751.1, forward strand.
GCCCAGTGGTGCTGTGTAATGAGACTGACTCAGAGTAAAATCAAAATAGACATATTGTGTCACTCCATCCACTAGAGGACTGGGCTCCCTTCCCTCTCCAAGGCTCTAGAGTTGGGGGTGAATCTGGGCATATGGATATTTCTTTCTTTTTCTTTCTTTATTTCTTTTTTTGAGACAGAGTCTCACTCTGTCATCTGAGTAGAGTGCTGTGGCCTCAAACTTTTCAAGTCATTATTTTCTTGGGGCTTGGAATATGTGGATCTTGTCAAAGAATTTTTTTTAACTATTCCTTTGGGGGATGTAATCAACCTGACACTATAGGGGTCCGCGTTCCTTGGAATCCCTTTTAAGAGCTGCAGGAAAGGATCATTGCATTGCGGTGCTGGGGCGCAATGCACTTCACAGATGGCTGTGCTCTCCCTGGAGTCCTCTGCGCTTCTTCAGCTGCTCGTTACCGTTTGAATAAGTCAAGATCAGCTAGCACCTGGGTGCAAGACACATCCTGAAATCTCAGTGCCTCCACACAGCAAAGTCCAGTCTGATCGAGGTTAGGCGATCCTCCTTAATCCCGTAGCTATCCCATTCAGGATCTAAGTCAAGCTCACTGCTAAAAGGGAAACTAGGGATTGAGCAGACACACCCGCCTCTAGCTGCTTCCACCGGAAGTAGTTTAGTCCGTGAGCCGGAACTAGTCAGGCGCTGCGGGAGCGTTCAGTGAGCACCGGCCCCTCTCTGGCACATCATTCTTGCCTCAGAATGGTTACGACATGGAAGGTAAAAGCGCTGTGTCTTGCTCGAAAGTGTGTCAGGGTTTGGAATTAGCAGGGGCTCTCTTTAATGGCCTTTATTACACGGTTTCCTAGTATAACAGGTGGTCTCCATCCCATCTGGGAATCAGACCGACTGATGCCCTTGGCACCTGCAGGCACACTCAGCTAGGAGGTTACTCTTTTGGAGGTATGCGGGTTCCTTCTGTTCCCACCCCTCAGGTTGGGTGTCAACCAGTTATAGAAGATGTTTTATAAAAATGTTCATAGTTACCCCCACCCTTGAATCGTGGCTGGCCTGTGACTTGCTTTGAATCATAGAATATGAAAGAAGCAACACGGTGCCGGATCTGAACTTAGGCCACAAGGGCCCTTGCATGCTACGGCTGGCTGAACAAGCCCAGCCGGCCTGCGGGAGGAGGCTCAGTGGCCTCCGTCACCTCAGCCCTGAGCACCCAGTCAAACCAGGAGCAGAGCTTCCCAGCTGACTTACAGCCTGAACGTGAAGGAACTCAGCAGAGCCCAGCCTGGATTCCTGAGTGCAGAGATCTGAGTTTAAAACATGGTAGGTGCTTTAAATCACTGACGTTTGAAGGTGGTTTGTAACAAAACATTTATAACTTGGGCTGGTATGTTCCCAGTAGGTTTGTGCCAGCTATATTGCTTTGTAATTACATAATTTAATTATTTAATTACATATTACCTCAAAAGGATGACTTGTGTGTGAAAACAAAGATTCCTATGAAGATAAAATTGAATGCATTGTAAAGACATGGTAAAAACATGTACCTTAAAAATTGTCAAATAAGGTGTGGGGGGCAAAATGTGTAATAAGTCATACAAATATATTGATGGAAGGATTCTACCCTCAGTGTTTTTAGTTCATATTAACAAATTGAAATTGGATGTCACAGGTGGATTGGGTTGTGAGACTAAGACTGAGGCTCCTGAGCAGAGACAACAACAATTCTGTGGTTTACAGAAGATTGAATTTTATTTATTTGATTTTCTTTTTCTTTCTCTTTCTTTTCCCTCTCTCTCTCTTTTTCTTTCTTTCTTTTTCTTTTTTTAGACAGAGTCTCACTTTGTTGTCCCCATTAGAGTGCAGTGGTGTCACAGCTCACAGCAACCTTAAACTCTTGGCCTCAACAAATTCTCTTGCCTCAGTCTTCCAAGTATCTGGGACTATAGGCACCTGCCCCAACACCCAGCTAATTTTATACAGATGGGGTCTTGCTGTAGCTCAGGCTGGTCTTAAACTTAGGCAATCTACCTGCCTAGGCCTCTCAAAGTGCTAGGATTATAGGTGTGAGCTACTGCGCCTGGCCTTATTTACTTGTTTTTCTATGTAGAAGTCCAAGGTGAATATTCTGGGTTAGAAAGATCTGTTTTATATAATCATTCCAGGATAAAGGCTTGTATTTTAAAAAATCACTTACATCTGCAGTCCGTCCTTGTTACCTAAATGGTTGAAAACATGTTTTCATGGGTTCTGGAATCAAAAGAGGAGAAAGAGGATGGAGGAGCTAAAACTTTATGTAAGGCATCAGTCCAGAAGTGACACATATAATTTTGGCCAGGATTCTGTTGACAAAAACTCGGTCACATGGCCTTACCTAACCACAAGGGAGACTGGGAGATGTATGATAACATTGGGACAGAAGCATGCAGAGTTATGCTCCTCTATTATTGCAGAGGGAGAGAGAATGGATTTGGGTGAAGGGCTGGCAGTCTCAACCAGGATGATGCATGTTGACTATGGTTTTTGCAAGAAAGACCATGGGAAGCTTGACTCAGCTAAATTAAAACAACACTCTTATGATAGTCTATATCTGTTTTTATAACTTGTAGCCTTGATTTCTTAAAATTAATCAACCTGTTGTAATGGTCTTGCTTATGATAGACATGAGCACCATTTCCCCATCATATTTTCCCTTTTGTTTTCACTTTGGTGGATCAAAAAGATGGCAGACACTTAAGTGCCTACGTGTTGTTTTGAAATAACAAATACATTTCTAAAGTAGCCTCCTGTTTTTACAAGAAAGTATAGCATTAGCTCAGTGCTTGAGATGTGGCCAACTCACTACGTCTAAATTTATCATTCCCTAGGCAGAGCCAAAAGAAGATAAGGTTAAAATTAAAGATTGACAAGAAAGTGCTTCTTAAGTCCAATTTTGCTTCCATATTGTGCCTGTTAAACAAGTCAAATAACTCCATGATCTTGGGAACCAAGGGCATGAGGGCTTGATTTCTGGCAGCAGAGTTACCTGCTGGATGGCCCTGTCAGAGCTGCTCTCACTGCCTACCTTCCTCGTCTTCCCTGCTGCTTATGGAACCATTAGCCTCATCATCTCATCTCTACCCTCCACATCTCCCTTAGTTTATATCAGTGGGCCTAACTCTGGAAAGGATTTTGAAATACAAGAATATGCCAAAATTTAGAAGAAGTCATTTTTTTTCCATTTGTCTACCAGAGTTTTCTGAAGATATGGCCTAAATGTGACAAGGTTGAAAAGCCTAAATAGACACTCAGTAACAGGATATGACAGACACTTTACAGTTTGGCAATGTGAGAGAGCTGGGTTTTGGTGTGTCAGCTTCCTGACATTGTCTCATGACTGCTCCCTGCTGATTTGAGAGATAACTGTTTATTAAATGCAGGATTTTTTTTTCTTTATTAAATAAAGAGAAATAGGGTTCTGCTGTAAGAGTCATATTCATAGTTGCGACACTCTAAGTGTAGGTTTGGACAGTGGAGTCCTGATGGCTCCTCCTCTCCAATACTTACTGTGTGCCAGACATTGTCCTAGAATGTTTACAAGTGTCATTTCACTCAGTCTCTACCACAGTGCTGTGATCACTGTCTTCCTTTACAGACCAGGGAATTGAGTATCCAGAGCGATTCAGTGACTTTCTTAATGTCTTCCAGCTGGCATTCACATCTAGTTTTTCCTCTCTCAGTCATAGCTTAGAATGAAAGGTACACAGGAGCAATGTTTATTCCAGAAGATAAAAACAAACAAAAAAGGTGCCATTCAGGATTCAGCATTCCCCCTGCAGAAGAGGTCTGTCTGTATTGCTCACTTTGTGGAGGGTGCTTGATAGCACATGAAAACAAAAGCAAATTATAATACTGATAATGTGCCTGAGACAGTTACCACTTGCCTCCCAAGAAGGAGTAATATGAATATTCCCCCGTATTTTGTCAAGGCGTGCAGATGGACTCAAAGTCTCTGAGCCAACTTTTCATGTGCCCCTTGGCTGCTCTGCTCTGGACGGATATTTTTCCACCCAAGGTTCGGCTATGGCATTTCCTCCAGGGAGATTATGCTGGGGGCCCTTTCCAGCAGCCTGTTCTTCAGCTTGAAACCTACGCAGAATGTGTCACTTCCGAATTTCCACATAACCTTGGGGTTTAGGAATGTCAGTTGTTTTTTCCTGTTCTTTCTGGAAATTTCTGTTTTAAACTAGAGAGGAAAAAGCTATTCGGGTGCTCAAAAGATTTATTGAAAGAATCATCTGGCCTTGGTAAATGATTGCAGAAAAAGTCCCCGTTAGAACCCGGTGATTGGAGAAACTGGGTGGGGAGGTGGGGTGAGGGAAGGGGAGGAGACCAAGGGCTGCTGCAGGCTGGAGAGGGAAGACGAGCGCCCCCACGTGGGGGTGGGTGTCCCTTCATCGTGCTCCCCTAGCATCTGCACACCCGCCTGTGGTATTGGAATGGCTGGTTGTTATCTCCGTCCTGCCTCCTTGGACTGTGACTCCTTGAGGGTTGTGCAAGGCATCTACCAGGGGATCAACAAAGATTTATTAAATGAATGAACCAAAGAATACGAGCTCTGCTTTTCAATTTGCGTGAATCTGTGTATCAATGTATCTATGTGTCTATCTGATGTATCTATATATTCCTATATATCTCAAAACTCGCTTTAATCCCCCTGTCTAGAATGGAAGGGATATTAGAAGAAGGCCATTTGAGTTAATATTTCTATGTCTAGAGTTTTGCTTTAATATTTTGCTGTAACAAGGTTTTTACTCTTGACTGCACATTGTAATCACTTGAGTATTTTTTTAAATAGCAAGAGTCAACACTCTACCTTCCTTCCCCTAAGACTCTAATTTAATTGACCTTGGGTAGGGCTGGAAATCAGAATTTTTAAAAAAGCTTCCTAGGTGTTTCTATTAAACAGTCAGGGTTGAAAATCACTGTTCCGCACGTACCTGGAGCGGCTAAGTACCTCCTGGCAGATTTTGCCTGAAGATAGGTCACCTCCTACAGCGTCTGAGCCTTGTGGGAAAGGGACAGAACACAAGGACATTTTCTGGAAGCCCCACTAGAGCTCAGCAAGATGCACTTCTTAAGGAACCCCTTATCTGTAGGACATAGAACGTGTTTCTCTGTTGTCCTGAGACAGCCTCAGCATTTTCCCTGCCTCCTCTGTCTCTCCACAGCATTCCAGTCTAAGAAAAATGGTTTATCTGACAAAGCTGAGAAGGAGTTAAATGTTTAGACACAACTTCATGGTATAAATGGCTGAATTGAAGACACTAAGGCTGGGAACCAATGTATAAGTCTCTCTTGCTCTGAAAATAGAGTTTTGAACTGTGTTAAGTGCTAGAACGCCTGAAAAATTCTATGTATGGAGTTAATGGAACAAGAACTATGATTATTTTTCCCAAGCTAGTATAAGAATGGCTTAAAAAGTGTTCCGGTCTCCCTGATTTCTGAATTTGTGTGCCCCTGTGATGGAGTTTGTGCTTGAGACCCCTCAGATCAGCTTCCTTTTTGCTGAATGCTGGGGGTGGGGGGGTGGGAACAGGAAGTGGAAAGAGTAACTGTGCCTTGCTTTTACTGATAAACCTCTGTGTTCTTAGTGTATCTGTGTTTAGCTTGTCATTTCCTTTTTCTTTAAGGATTCAAAAAGGGGATTTGGCTTCATGCGTTTATCCTATGTCCTTTAAAGAAAAGAGAAGGATGTGTTCAGATGCCACTGCCTTGGAGTTTCAGGGAACAGCCCCATCAGGTGCTTTTCCAGGGTAAATCATAGAGAAATGGACCTTTACAAACACTGAGAAATATTCACTATGTGAGTTTGATTGAGATTTTTTATTAATTGGTGTCAAGAACTGTGGAAGGGCTGAGATTTTAGCCTCTTGCAAGCTAACAAAGTAGCCTGCCACAGTTTCATGAGTATTGGCCCAAGACTGGAGACTCCTGGGTGAGAGGTTGAGAGCTGTATTACTCACAGCATTAGCAGTGGTCAGAAGATGAGCAATTTCTTGTGCCTGTGTGATACCACATACAAACAGGACGAGGCGATGCCTGCATAGGCAGTGGGTTATGTTATAGGAGAGGACTTCTGAGCTTGCAGAACCCAGATCTTTTACCTTGGCCAAAGCCTGCCTTCCCTGTTCTCTGGGGGTGGGACACTATTTATCTTCCACTAAACAAAGCTCCTGGAGACCATACTCTGAAACAAGGGCTGTCAGTGCTTCTGATATGTGCAAATACCTGCTACCCATAGAGAATTATAAGTCAAGAATAACATGGAGTGTTCATGGTGGACACTGAGGGAGACAGTGACTTCATGAAATTCCCTAGATCCCAGCTCCAATGTAACAAGTGTGCACATGGTTCCTCCATGTGTCAGCAAGCATTTGCTAGCTAACAACCAACCCACAGCTACATGGCTCAACATAGCCACCACTTATGGAGCTGAGGATTCTGTGGGTTGTCTGGGTGGTCCATCTGGTCCTGGTGGGCTCAGCTGTTGTCAGTTGGGTTTGTGCATGAGCTGGTGGTTGTCAAACTGTCAGACTGTCTGTTGTCACCCAGCCTGGGCATCCTCATTTGCTGGCAGACATGGAGTTCTAAGAAAAAGCAAGAGAGCAAGCCCCACTCAGTGAGCAATTTTTAGCCACCTTGTCACAGGTGCTAAAGCCCTATAGCAAAAGCAGGTCCTATGGCCAACAAGAATTCAAGGTGGAGGAACAGACTTCACAACCCTTGAGAGAGGGGAAGAATTTGAGGCTTTTTCCCCCTCTTGCTATCTTCCCATTACAGAGCTATGGTGAGCCATTTTTATCTCATCTACTTTCATTCTCACTTAATGAATTGTTCCAAGTTTAGCAGCTATAAAATTTAGGGAAAGTTGAGTATATATTCAGGGTTTAGCTGTGTCTGCATGGGTTTTAACCCCACTCCTGGCATCAAAATCTGTATTAGAGTTTAGCCAGAGGTGCAGACCAGTAGGAGATCTATATATACGTATTTATATTGCTCTACACTGATGTATCTGGATATCTATATTCATCCCTATATCTGTTTGTCCATCTATCCACCCACCCATAGATCCATCCATTTATTTATTACAATGACTTGGCCTGTGTAATTTATACTGAGTAAGCAAATCTGAACGCTATAGGACAGGTCCTCAAGACTGGGAGATTACAGGCAGGCTGGAACTCATAATACGTGCTGAGCCTACTATACATGGGGAACTTACAACACAGGCTGGGAAGCACTTTTCTTCTTTTGGGAAGTCTCAGCCTTGATTTGGAGGTCTTTACCTGACTGATGAAGCCTATCCAGATTATTCAGGATAACCTCCCTTACTCAAAGTCAGTTTATCAGGGACTTCAATTATATCTGCAAAATCCGTTCACAGCAGCACCCAGATTAGTGTTGGGCTGAATAATTGAGCACTGTAGCCTAGCCAAGTTGACATATCAAAAAAGCCATCACATGTGGGTTAAATTGAGGACAGGGTAGAAAAGAAGCTTGAGCATGTGCTCAAGGATCTGCAGGTATTCCTTGGTGCTTCCTTAGGCAGAGGACCAGCTGCTTCAGTAAACTATAATTTTCTAATGTAATAATAATCAGCAAAGAGAATAATAACCCACTCCAGTTGTGACCAGATGAAAAAGGCTAAGGGATGTTGGTGAGACACTGAGCTTAAAGGGCAGGGACCAGGGAGGTGGGATGCCTCTGATTTCACAGGGACTTAATTCTCAGACCTTGAACATGCCACTTCATTTTCCGTGTCTATCAGAATCTTCATGAGAAGTTCTCACATAGAACAAGTGAGAGTCTGCAAGAAAGGAGAGGAGGCCAGTGCAAGGGCAAGGAAAGACTTTAATAGAGGGCAAAGGAGAATGGAGGCTGTCCAGGCATCAGCTCAGCTCCTATGTAGTTACAAAGGGCATTTATTAGCCTTGTCAGTATAGCTGGAATGGGGCAGTATGTGAACCCCACATACTGCTCAGGGCTTTTCTCCAGCACAGGTCAGGATTATGGGCACTTATGGGTAGGGTGTTTCCCAGAAACTCTGTCCTGAAGCACTCCAGGAGTCTGCACTGTTGTCAGGGTTCTGAGAATGCCTTTCTCTCACTTCACCTGTAAGTAATTATTACTTCCAACAATAATTTAGCGTAAGTTTTAGACACTGAAAAATTCCACATCTTCATGAACATGCGCACACACATGCATAATACTCCACAGACACATACATTTACACAACAAGGCTTCCTGCAGAGGAGTTCAGACAAAGGCAAACTGGAAGACTAGGAAACTGAAGTCAGTAATCTTAATAACTGGCAGGAGTTTACATTGCATTTTGTGGATATCATTCAAAACTGAGCACCCATTCAACTTTGGGTCAGAGTCAAAATGTGTACACTGAGATACTATCTTAGACAAGATACTCTTCATGGATTCCTGGGAAGCTGTTTTCCCTTCCCCCAAACCCTCTACATAATCTAATTGCTTCCAGTGCCTAAGGTTATTAGCAACAGAAAAGCCTTCCTTTCATTCAATGTTAGAAATAAGCTTAAAATATAAAATACCACATACACTCGAGCATAAGCCGACCCAAGTATAAGCTGACCCCCTTAATTTTACCCTAAAAACTGGGAAAACTTAGTGACTCGAGTATAAGCCGAGGTGGAAAATGGAGCAGCCACTGGTAAATTTCAAAAATAAAAATATATACCCAAACAATCACAATAATTGAGGAATCAGTAGGTTAAATGCTTTTCAATATTTATTGCTAAAGAAAAACTGTAAACTAGCAACAACTTTAAAACTTTAAATAAAGTGCAGAAAACTGTAGCTTAACAGGCAATCAAGCTAAATCACAATGGTTAAAATCCTTCAAAACATTTATTTACAAGACTTTACTGCCTTAAATGGGGTTTTCACTTAATTAAATGTGCCATTAAATATTGTGGGTTAAATAGTTCAGTGGAATACAGTTCAGTTCAGCCGCCTACCTCTTCAGCTCAGCCGCCTACCTCTTCAGCTCAGCCGCGACTTGTGGACTGAGCTGAAGCACCGCCCCCTCATGCAGACGTCAGAAGAAGACTGGAGACTACGTGCATTTGAATAGGTGCACGCGCACTGAATCAAATAACCTTTATGACCCGAGTATAAGCCGAGTTCGGGTTTTTCGGCACAAATTTTGTGCCGGAAAAAGCTCGGCTTGTACTCGAGTATATACGGTATGTACTGTCTGGATGTATTTAGCATCTTCAGGTAAGAAAGTTAAAGGAGCTCAGTGCTGACATAGCACTGAGAATCTCCCCAGGGAGTTGAATGGACACATGTTTTGAAACATTTGGAACATGGCAATTCTATTATTTTCAATTCTATTATTTTCTATTTTCCTTTTTTAAGCTGGTGTGTCAAGGGACTCTTGGACAATTGAACCTTGTAGACCCAGTTGACTTACTGGCCATTTTCCACATGTCATTCCTTACTTAACTATAAAGTTACACTACAAAACTGTGAGCTAGGAATGTGGACCCCAGGATTTGGGCAGTTTCATTTTTAACAGATAATTTATAGAACTAAAAACATGGAGAAGGAAGAGGAATCGAAACAGTGATATATTGTACAGTTCAGGGTCATGAGTTTTAAATGCTTTATATTTTGTAATATTTCTATTAAAAATTAGTAGGAGCCTTTCAGTTGACTAAGAAAAGAAAAGCAGTGACATAATAAGCTTGACTGCATTTTCCTAAATTTTTCTTTTCCTACAGCAGAGAGACATCTTCATGGCTCATATGTCAAATCTGGTTATAAACTCTAACCCTGCTCTCCTTGTACCGACGTCACTCACTGAAAGGTAAGTTCCTGAACAGCAGAGACCAATTCCACCTGCTAGAAATTTATCTGGCTCATAGTAGAGGCCCTCGAAATATTGACTAATGTAATGTTGAATAGGAATAGTAGCAAACAGACAAAACAACGGGGAGTGAGCTCTGATAATGACAACTTTAAGTTGGGGCAGATTTGGAATGGCTTTCGCGCGCTTGCTCCCTTCCTGATCTACTCTCCACCCTCCATCTACCCTGGTCTGTGTTCCACAAGTCTGAACTTTGGAAACTACAGGTACCATGTCTGCTTTCCCTCTGTTTTCTACTGAATTCAGCCTGTGGATGTACCAGGTGGAGATTAGAAGGAAGGAGTGAGGTATTGAGACTTTTATTTCATGGGCTTCCTAGTTCCCAGGCTCAACCTCAACTACTTAACAACAAAAGTGCTCATCTCCTAGTGGGGTGACTCCTGCAGTGGCAGCTCTACCCCAACTCTGGGAGAGAGGTTAAGGCTCTGCCATCACTGGTGAACTTCGCTTCCCCTCCCTCCTACACATCTTTTCATATAGTTTCTTTGGAGAGTGCCATTTCCCTATAAGGACCCTCATCCTTACACTCTTAAATTCTTAGATTTTGTGAGATTTAGACTTAATTCTGTTTAAAATGAGAATCAAACCAATATCACTATCAAGACATTCACACAGGTAAAAATATTAGCAACAGAAAACAATCTGTTACACTATCAGTTCCCTGGGAGCAGGAGCCTTGCCTTACTTGGTGCCAGATTCAGTGCCTAAAGAATGATGATATGAGTGGCCCAATGACATACTAGTTAAACAAAAATAACAAATAACCTTGAAAACAATTGATTAAATCTATGAAGCCCAAAGCTTGAACGTTAAGTAAGTGCAGACAAAGAGAATGCTTTTTTAAAAAAAGCCTCTAGTTCTTTTGGAAAGGAGGAATAATCAGGTATATTCCAGAGGAAGCCTATGAACTTGGAGCAGGCAGTTTCCTGAGAGTGCAGGACCTGAAAGGGCCTCTTCAGCCATGTAGGGTTTATGCGCGCTCTCATTCCCACCCATCTTACTGAGAAAAGAAAATTCCTAGTCGGTTATTAGGCACTCTAAGATGGTGCAGCAGTGAGCAATTACTGCTTTACAATCCATAAGGGTAGACCTGGACTTGAAAACAGCCTTGTCATCGAGGCCCCACTTACCTCACCCTGCAGGCATCACTCTGTTATCAAAAGGTAGTTGACTTCGACAAAGTTCCCAAGGATAGAGCCTATGAAGGTATTTTTAGAATCAGGAAGGCTGCAAGACAAGCTACCAAACAGAACTGGGGAAGTGAGGGGAAAAAAAAAAATGAAAAGGAGAAATTAAACAAAGAAAAAACACTGCTGGATTTCCTCAGCAAGTTCTTCTACTTCCCCCTTGTGGCCAGACTTCCCTAGAATTTCTCCTTTATTTATTCTTTTTTTTTTTTTTTCCTTCTCAAAATGACATTTATTATTATTTGGGAGAAATTATAAAAATAAAAGTTGTCCTTTACAAAAAAATATGCAAAATGCATTGGAATAGGTAGGTAGAATGCCATGTGGGAATATGTACATTCTGCAACAGAGTTTTATAAATGAATTAATATTTCTGCTAAATTGGGTTGACCAAGAACAAAATAATCCATCCAGGAGCTTGATTAGTACAGAACACTGAACTCCATCTGTGCAGAAACTCATCTAATTCTTACAAAACCCCTATCAGGTAAATACTATTATCCACAAATGAGTAATATAGGATTTGAAAGCTATCGTATATCTGGTGCTTGCTGTGTTGTGGGTACATGCAGGCATTCTACACAAACTCATTTATTCCTCGGAATATCTCTGTATGATCAAGTTTTACTAACCCTACTATTGTAGGTAAGAAAACCATCTATTCCACTTCTGAAACTAATACAGCTTTAGTCTTTGACTAAAATTTTCAGTATTGCCGTTACTCAATATTGTGCTATTATTTTCTTTCTGCATTCCCTTTTTAAACTCTCCGCCCTAGGTAGAATGCCATGGCATCACAGCTCACAGCAACCTCCAACTCCTGGGCTCATGCAATTCTCCTGCCTCAGCCTCCCAATTAGCGGGGACTACAGGTGCCTGCCACAACACCCAGTTATTTTTTGGTTGCAGCCATCATTGTTGTTTGGCGGGCCCGGGCTGGATTTGAACCTGCCACCTCAGATGTATGTGGCTGGCGCCTTAGCTGCTTGAGCCACAGGTGCTTAGCCTCCACCAGGTTTTTTGGGGTTTTTTTAAGTTGTTCTTACACACCTCCGAGAGAAATTCCCCCACCTATACACAGCTCCACACATCCTCTACCACCAAAGATAGGAGAGAAACTCTTGTCTTGACCTTACGTATTAATTGCATACTCATAGAAACGGTTAGTAGAATATTTCAAAATTACAGAATGCACTTGGGTTGTCTTCAAAACATCCAACTACAAAAGTAGAGGGATACTTTGTACAGAAAACAGTGCAGAGCTATTTTCTTTAAAATTACAGTAGGATTGGATTCAAGGGATGAAAGTGAATTATCAAGTTTTCTCAGTTGAAAGTGGAGAGGTGCAGAACTTGTGAACTACTGTACTAAAATCATGAAGCCACTCAAACCACTGTATAAAAGAAGAGATAAAGGAATTTATCTGCTGATTTATCTCTTTTATCCACACCACAGAGCGCTAATTCTCATTTTTCAACACTGTGGGTTGTTTTCATTCTGCCAAATTATTTCACAATATTTAAATGGTACCTATAACACATACTTGAGCCAGCAGGTTTAGAATATGTTAAGTAGGGAATTGGAGGAGTTGTTATGGACTAGGTGAAAGGTAGGAGAGGAAGACACGGGAGGAGTGGTTACCACATTTTAAGTATTTACTATTCTATTTCTTCAGTGCAATAGACCACCCAGGAAATGAACAGGAGCCCAGTTCTTACCTGGGCTTAATTCCTGATTTTAAAATTCCCAAGAATGTGACCCTAAGCAATTTTTCTAAATCTCTGTTCACACGTTTGTAGAGATGACAACAAAAATTTGTGATAAGCCTCAAAGGAGCAATGTCCTTAAGCAGGTAGAGGAAGAGTTCCGTTGTTGTTTCTCTTTGTATTACAGCTTTAAAATTACTCTACCCCAAATTCCCTCCAAGAGAGTATCTACTAACAAAGCTAATCGTTGCTACATTGTAGTAGGATCAAAGCAGGAAATACTCCAGGTAGCATTGTTACTCTGATGATTTGGCTGCTAATGAGATTCCTTTTCATACTTTCAAACCTTGGTAATATATCTTGTATGTGTTATATGCAACAATTACATGTTTCGAATTTAATTATAGGTATGTTCTTAATTGGTTTGACAATACTTAGTTTCATGGCCACTGTGCTATTTGGGGGGCTGGTCCTACCAACAAATTCTGATTAAATTCTCCCAGGACAGACCAGTATGAGGGCCCCCACGTTTACCCAACACATAAGTTTGGAAGGCAAGATTGAATTTGGGGGATCACTATTAAGTTCATAGGGTGATCTCTGTCCTTTACCCCTAGATACCTATTTAAATACTTACTGGATTATGTGGTAACCCCCAGGAGGTTGCTAATTAAATGTTTGACATATTATCTATATCATCACATATGCTGAAAATAAACAGTCATCCCTGGTATCGTGAGGTATTCATTCCAAGACCCCTGTGAATACCAAAATCCAGGATGTTCAAGTTCTTTATAAGTGATAGAATGGTGTACTATCTGCCTATAACCTCTAGACATCTGACTTTCAATCATCTCTAGATTACTTATAATACCTAACACTATGTAAATATTTGTTATATCATATTTTTTATTTGTATTGTTTTTATTGTTGTATTCTTATTGTTCACTGTTTTTTTCGGGGGGAATATTTTTAATCCATGATGGATTGAATCCTGGATGTGGAACTCCTGGGTACAGAAGGGCAACTCTATTATGTCTAGCTTTTGTCTGGTTATAAAAGCAAAGCAAAGTGACTTTAAAGATAAATAGAAAAGAAAAGAAAACAATCCTTTCCTTGGTGAGAGCAGAAATAGACCTTTTAAACATTTTGATGACTTCATTCCATTATCTTTTTATGAATATTTATAGTTTCTTTTGCTTTATTTATATATAGGGGGATCAAAGCACAGACTTTTCAATCAATGAATAAGTAAAAATATATGTATTTTGTTTCATAGCCTTCTCAGATGGAAGATGTATGATTATCTGAAGTTGCAAATACAAATACAACTGATCTTACAAATGTTGATTGTACCACCCACATGGTCAGCTCCAGAAGGACCAAAGTGTAGCTATGTTAGTCTCTTCCCCAGGATCACACAGTGGTGGTGTTCTGCATTCTAAACCATAATAAAGCTGTCTCCTGGCAACTATGCTGGGGCTCTTGGAGGACAGAATCTTCAGGTAGTCTCTCTTGGGAGAGAGACTTCAGCGTCATGGTTAAGAGATAAAACTCTGGAATAAGATTGCTCAGATTAGCTTGTTAACTCACTTATCTGACCTTTGGAGAGTTACTCAACTTCCTTGTTGAAACAAACAAGAACAGAAAGAATATCAAAGCATTGTTGCTAGAATAAGATCACATAAACCATCTATAATTCATAATCCAAGAAGTTTGTAAGTACATAGAAAACGTTTAATGTATATTACCTTTTATTATTCTCTTCATAGATCCAGAACGTAACATGAATGTAGATGAAGAAAGACCAAATAATTATCGAAACAAACATTTTCAGCATAAACAATAACTGTGAAGGACGGACCTGGAAGACCTGATCCAGGCATGCCACTGACTTGTGGGAATTTGGACAACTCATTTCACCTCTCTGGATTTTGGCTTCCTCAGCTATAATATGGAAATAATAAAAAGTGTTTACATCACTAAACTATAAAAAGGATCATCCAAAGACATCATGCTCAAACACTGTATGTTTTCCTGAGGATGAATTCTCACAAGAGGCACTAAAGAATCAGACACTACGAACATTTTAGAAGTTTTTTGGATACATTCTGCCTCCCTTTTTTTCAGAAGGGCTCTGCCAGATATCCAACTCAGTGGTGGTGTTCTAGAATTCTGCTTTATTCTCACCAACGTGAGAATGACTACTTTTAAAACGGCTTGCCATTTTAATATTTTCTCTAGTTATCATTATTTCTTATCGTTGCTTTTTTCATGATATTGTTATTGTTAAGGTACAGCTTTTGAGTTTTTTACATGAAAGTATGTATATTGTCAATTTTATGTTTATTTGTTAGTTTTCTTTCCATTGCCTTTGACTAGTTTTTTAAAAAATGTACAAAGTATTCTCTACATGTTGGCTACCTCTCTATAAAGTTTTATAATAAATATTTTGTAAATAAAGGTACATTGAGCTATGATTTCCCATTTTTCCTATGTGTGGTGATTTGGGGGGGGCAACTTTGGGGACATCCTGTAGAGGACCATTCAACATTTTCTTGTTAATTGTGCAAAACCTTATTAGGCAGTTAACACTTGGACAATGCCGGGGTTAGGAATGCTGACCACTCCCCCACCTGGAGCCTTATAAACTCCCCCAAACTTAAATTACTAATAGCCTACTGTTTGGAAGGGTTACGGACAACAAAAATAGTCCATTAGCACCTCTTTAGTATATTCTATGTATTGTATTCTAACAATAAACTAGACAAAGGAAAGTGTTTTTAAGAAAATCATCAGGAAAAGAAAATACAGAGGGTGCCAAAAAATATATACCTACACATTTTAAGAAAGGAAAAAACTGTATGAAAATTGTCATACTCAACATATACCAATAATGTTTGTTATTTTGTGTATTGTAGCTTATATCTCTCGTATAATTGCAGAAGTCACACATGCTAGAGTATTACCATTTTCATACAAATTTTTCCTTTCTTAAAATGTGTATACTTTTTTGGCACCCACTGTATACTTACTGTTCATTGAGTGGAAGTGGATCATTGTAAATTCATCCTTGTCTTCCTGTTCAGAAGACTAAGGAGAAAAAGGAAGGGGCTGGTCTTGCTGTCTCAAGAGGGGCTGAAGTAGAAGAAAATCCATGTGTCAGAGGGCACCCACAGTTCAAACCCACATTGTCGTTCAAAGGACTGTTGTATAATGAAGATATAGCCATATCGGATTCTTTATACCTAAGAATGATTAGCAAATAAAACAAAACACGAAACCATAAAGCTCTTCATGGCCACTAGTAGTTTTGTTAGTTTTTAAAACAATCCCTAAAATGCTAAATAAAAAAGCAATTTGGACTTACAAAACTCATTGCTATTAGTCCTTATATCTTACAGAGTTTATAGCCTTCTATTTATAAGCATCATCTCGTTAGGAAAATGCAAAACTTCAGAGGCACCCATGAAAAATTGTGTGAAGAAGAACTTTAAAATTATAAAATCTTAAAGTTGTCACACTACTTAAAAATAGCCTGCTTTTGCAGTTAAAAGCTTGAATGAGCTCTCACTGATTAAAGTTTAGAACCTCTTAAAGTATTTAATGAACCAAAACGGTTGTTCTGATATTAAATACCCTCGCAGTAAATCTTAAAGAAGTTTAGCATTGAACCAGAGTAAGTTTTTTCATAAATTAAAGCAACCATTCACTTTAATACATATTAAGAGGTTCTGAAACATTTTGGCAAAATAGGATTACTTCTCTCTTTCCTCAGGGTACCAAAACAAATAAAAAGAAACAAATAATAAAAAAAAAAAAGCCCTTAACTTATAAAGAGAACAATTGGCCTTTATATTTTAAAACAAACTACTTAGTAATAAAGCTACTGCTCTGGAAAGGCTTTTTTTGATAAATGGATTTTTTGTTTGCCTCCAGGTCAGTGCTATTAGTGAGAGTCGTACATGCCTTTCTTTCTCTGTTGCCAGAATACCTGCGCGTAAGTGTTCATTAGCCCATAGAACAGAGGTCCCTAACCTTTTTAGCACTAGGGACTGGCTTCACGGCAGACAATTTTTCCAAAATCAGGGGGAAGAGGGGATGGTAT
This sequence comes from Loris lydekkerianus, assembly GCA_963574355.1. Lineage (NCBI taxonomy): Eukaryota > Metazoa > Chordata > Mammalia > Primates > Lorisidae > Loris > Loris lydekkerianus. Next base: position 17,580 of record CAUYPK010018751.1, read on the forward strand.
TGGGAAGATGCCAGCAAGTTGCATTTATTGTGCATGTTATTTTTAGTATTATTACACTGTAATATATAATGAAACAATCATACAATCTACCATAAATGCAGAACCAGAAGGAGGCCTGAGCTAGTTTTCCTTCAACTGCACAGTCCCACCTGAAGGTAATGGGAGACAGTGACAGATGAAGCTTCTCTCGCTCGCCAGCCACTCACCTGGTGCTGTGTGGCCCAGTTCCTAACAGAACATGGACTGGCACCGTCCCCAGCCTGGGGACTGAAGACTGCAGCCATCGAATACTTTCAGGCTTACAAGACGTATTAATCTTTGTATCCCCAGAGCCAGCACAGTGCTTAGTCCATTACAGATGCTGAATCATGTTTGATTGAACCAAGCACTGTGAGGACACGTACAAGATCACAGCATAAAAGTATTCTCTTCCCTGTAATTATGGGCAGAAAAGAACCCACAGGGTCCAAATTGGGATTCCATGAGATAATGTTGAAGGAGCCTTTTCTATGTAGTTCTTCACATATTCATGAAAAAGAAAAATATTTTAAAAACCTTTAAATATTTGGAGAACTTTGTTTCCTCCTGGAGATGCACAGTGTACCCATGACACCTCTAAAGAGATACTGCAGGGTAAGAAAGGGGACTATTGGATACGTGTCTCTTCCGGTTTCTAAGATAAAGGTGCAGTAAGTGGCCTGCTTGGTTATTTTAAAAATTTGCAAGAAGACACAGCCTTATGTGAAAGGAATAGTACCACAAGCTGAGAGTCAATTGAGAGAGGTGCAGGCAAAGAAGAAAAATGAGCTCATTAAATAATAAAAATCTGAAATACCAGGAACCAAAAATTCAATAACAATCATTGGTAAAATTGACTTGCACAAACATGGTGAATGAACTTGAGAAACTCCAAGAACCCAAAGTAAAAAGACAAAGATTAAAAACCATGAGACAGGGCAGTGCCTGTGGCTCAAAAGAGTAGGGCGCTGGCCCCATGTGCTGGAGATGGGGCCAAAAACAAACAAAAAAACCATGAGACAATTTGATAAACATTTTGAACAGAGGAACAGGTGAATCTATGAATTCAATGTGCTACTCTTAAAAACACAGGCAGATTAATAGCAAAAGCAAATCCAAGATGTAATTTAAATATTTCTGGGGAAAAAATGAGTAAGAATATGGAAACTACACATCAAATAACTTAACAATTTACGTTTAAAAACACATTTAAAAAAAATACCCCCACCTACATTTATCCTGGAAAGGAGTGAAAGGCCTGAAGCCTACACATTTAGGACCTCAAAAATGGAAGGTCAAGTGGGGGTTGAGGAGAGTGAGAGGTTGCAGGAGGGTGGAGACAGCCTGGCAGGCAAGCAGCAGTGCCACAGTAGCCTGACTTCACGTGGGGGTCCCCAGCTTTCCCACCAGGCAGACACAGGGAGCCAAGACAGTCATGGATTCCACAAGTATTTATTGATCACACTGCATACTATCCCCTGTGCGGGGGACCCAGCCATAAATGAAGCATGGGCCCTGATACCCCAGGCCATCTTTACTCCCAAACACACTGAAGACCCTTGCACCCTGACCACAGGACTATGGTCATCACCCTTTCAGGAGACGCTGAGTGGGGCTAAGTAACGAGCCTGCAGGTAAAGACACTACGTGTAAGAACTCCCGGGTGAGAGCAGAGAGTGGCCACCAAAAAGAAAAGTGGTTTAACTCCCTCTGAAAACTGCCCAGTTTAACTCCCTCTGAAAACATACATCCATTTTTCCAGGTCTGAACAGCATTGCAATACTGCTTCAGAATAGCCCCAGGGACAACGCCAGGAAGAACTCAAGGGAGGCAGGATTTTCTCATTGAGAGGAGCAGCCTTCTGCATTCAACAGTTCACCTGCGGAATACCTGAGCCTTTAAAAAGGCACCAATGAAAACCCTGACTTGAGCCTACCCCCTCCAAGGTTGATCTCTTACTATGCTGAGCAGGACTCTTGGGAAGAGGCAACTGGGAGAAAGAACAGGGATGTGTGTTGGGCTCTGCCACGTGGCACAGGCCCCACACTAACAGAGGCGCCGCCCCAAGCCCAATGCGCAGACCACTGAACATATGTCCAAGAGGTAGCCTAAGGACCAAAGGACTCGAGCTACCCAAGTCCTCAGCTTTGTTTCCTAGGCAGGCACGGAAGAGGTTAGACAGAAAATTTATGTTCATGGGCATAACACAAAGGGAATGAGAGCCACTAGGGGCACAAAGGAAGAAATGGGGTTTCTGTTTCTTCCTCAAGCTTCCAGTCTAAGGAATGCCAGGCAGCACTGCCCTTCCAGGTTGGGTGGATGGGCGTGAGAAGCTCATCTCAGCCTACGTGCATTCGGGGTGAGAGAGCAGGCAGAAGACAGGAGTGTGAATGTCAGCAGGAGGGGCAGAGGGTCCTCGAGAGTTCTTAGTAAGTAGAGCTGCAGTGCAGTGTTGTTAAAGTAGGAAAAGAAGAAAGACTTGAGCTGTAGCCAGGTGAAGAAGAGCTCACCCAGGAGTCCATCCTGAAGCAACACAGTAAAAGACCACACTTAGAATTACGCTGTGTATACACACTCTGGAAGCCCATGTCAGAGTCTCAGAAGGGACCCTGAAAGTGAGAGTCGCTGAAGCCCAAGTTTCTTCAGCTCCATGGTAAATTTACCTCTGGCTGGAAGTAGGTGCACTCTGGTAACACCCATTAAGAAGCAGCAAGATTCCACAGAGCATATGATTGTGTGGGACACCAAGGGAGGCTGGACTCTAAGGAGAGAACAGAAGCAGAGACGCTGCCTTTTCCCAGCCTCTAGGCTGATGCTTGGAATTAAAAGGGTATCTATCGAATGGATATGAAATGAATGAAAAGGGCAATAGATTCCACCTATACAAATTTACATACCTCAAGCACTATGCTGAAAGAAACAGGGGTTTTTTGGCAATAAACAGTATGAACTGTGTCCTAAAAAATAGCGAGATTTGCTTCATTTTTTTGTCACAGCAAGACTTAGAAACTTTAGCATAATTCCAGGATGCTTGAGCCCAAAGAATGAATCAGACTGAATTTCTCCCTGGAAAGGTAGGATGAAGATTTAAATTCTATTTGGATTGTAAGGAAATTAATACTGTTTATCTTGCACAATTAAAGATTCATACTCAGATTCAACCCTGCTACATCTATACTGAGGGTTTACCTAAGTTTGGCATTGCCCCACGCACAGTCTTATAGTAACCTTTTGAGCCTATTATACATAGGGGTTAGAAGCTCAGCTTTTGACCTTGGACAGGCAAAATTCAAATCCTGCCTCTTGTATGTGTTCATGTGCTCTCTCAAAGAAGATTCATAACAACTAAATCTTTGCTTTCCTCATCTGAAAAGTATGAATATTGCTTGTATCCCCATCATATGCTTATTGTTATAAAGATAAAACATGAGAGCATATAGTAAATTTCAACATATTTAATACTTATTAGCTAAGTTCATTATTATACATATAAACCTATACATACACATAAGATAGAGAAGATAATTTACCAAGGATATAGAGGTAGTAAATGTTAAGAATAACAAAATAAGCATAGAGTTGTTCTCTGTCCAAAGCCGTTAAAAATGATGCTATCTTAATAGTTGCCATCTTTGGATATCTACATGCTGCCAGCATTTGATATTTCTAATTCTCTGAATTTTCTTTTATGGCCCTATTATTATATGATTTTCCAAGTATAACTACAGAGGTAAACTTTGTTATAGTACAAATTTCCTAAGGCATACCTATTTTTCATTTTCTTCATCCAAAAGTTGAGTATTTTGTCTCATTTTTTTTTTGTTTGTTTGTTTGTTTGTTTGTTTTTCTAATTGCTTTAGGAGGTAAAATAAAATTACTGTGAATAAATTGTCTGGGAATCGAGATTGGAGAGTGAAGGTATTCAACAATGTTTTTCATGGTCAATATACAATGTCATACTTTATTTTTCCATGAGCAATCATCACATTGGCTTCTGGCTCACCTTACCCTTCACAAATCAAATTTCAGAAAGGACTAAACCGAAGTGATTTCTCCTGAATATTTTATTTCATCACCTAAGGAAGCTTGGCATTTCTTAATAGATTAGGTACCAGTTTTAATGTATCTCCATAAAAGCAATGTCTTCAAGTTGGCGATACCTTTAGAAATAGCCCATAGGCCCTTTAGCAATCCTACTAGTTTATCTGGTGAAGCAGCCGGCTGAGAAGAAAAAAACTGTTTTGTAAGAAAATAGTCAGATGCACTAAAGTATTTAATAGCAAGCAGTTGTTTTCTATAAACTACACTCAAGCACTCTTTAGAGTTCTCAAGAATATAAAGGTGTCTTAAAATGTATATACTTATCTGAACCAGCTTGATGCCCCTCACAACTGTCTTACAATATATAAAAGAGTACATTTGGAATTCTATCAGGTAATACAGAATCAGAAGTTCCACCACAAATCTAATATATCAGAATTTAAATGAATGGAGCCCAGACTCTTTGTAATATTTCTACACATGAATTATTAAATCCTACTCAAAGCCACAGGGAAACTTTCGCATGTTAACTACCTCTCTTCTTGAATCTCATTTTTCTGTACTAAGTTTTCTCTCCTATTTCTGACTGTATAATCATTCTGGATCCCTTTACTTTCTCAATTTTCTGCTCACATTTTGGGCCTATCTAATATTTTTCCTATTTTCTGCTTCCCCCTCCACTTAAAAATTAAACTCTATGAAAAGCAGGACATCTGTTTGTTTTATGGCAGCTTTTTACTCCACATGAAAGACAGTGGTTGGTAAACATTAAATAAATGAAGTAGTAAATATAGATCTTTTAATTCTTTCTAAATCCCTGTGAATGAAGGTCTAGCTGTTTTCACCTGTCGTTAATAGACAGTGAGCATGATCATTTTAGTACAAACTGATTTTCCAAATAAGTTCTGCTAAAAATAAACCTGCATTATTAAAAAGAAATTATGAAAACTATTTTTTTCTACAAGGAAAGGAGGAACATGAGTTGAATACATTCAGTATCACAACAAAAATATTTTCCTGAAAGAAATTTCAATAGTGTTTTTATACCTGGAAATATTGGTATAAGATCTAAGCTTCTTGGATTAAATTCTCTCAGGGTAAATGTGGTCATCATATACAGAGATTTTCACCTGTCTAAAGGGTTTTGGTTTCCTGCCTGCAATGAAAAGTAACTGAAGAGTTTTACATAAGGGCAAAACAACACACTTTTGCAGTTTTGAGATAAGCTCACTCTGCCTTCACTCTGTGATGGAGAAAGAATTTGAAGTTTACTGAAGAAGTGTAAGTGAGAGATGATGGTGAGTTTGTTCTGCTTCTGCACTCACCAAGCTGTCTTCAGATTTTTACTTGCCTACCTCAAATACCAATACTAGAATATGAACTTCTGTAAAAGTTTCTTTTTAAAAATTAATTTATTAACATTTTGATTTTATACATCAGTTTGGTGAACTTAATTACTATAATTCTACTTGTATTAAAATAAAATGTAGGTTTCTGAGACTGCAAAGCAGATGCTTTTACCCCAGACCTTGATTAATTCACCAAGATAAATGGTGCCTTTTGAAGCCTTGTGAAAGACAGACCAGTCATCTTCTCCTGGTGACATCGTGACCCTCACACTGGCTGTGCCTCTCCTCCTTTTGAATGTAGAATCTAATGTTGATCTCTAAGGAGAGCTTAGAGCCATCACTAAGCCTTAGGCACTTTTTATTTTACAGCTACAGAAATATGCCTCTTTTTCTTTCTTTTATTTATGTATTTTTACTATATCTGCCTGTTTCCTAAAGAGTTATTTTATAGATTCAAATACCAGGAAGCAGACTTTATTGTCTCTGCAGACTACAGATTCCTTCAGCACTAAGCAGACATGAAAGTGTTAAGCAGCCCAGAGAGAGGACAAAGTAGTGGAAGGTGCAGCTGTAGGCAAACAAATGGATCTTAGCTATTTCTTTGGGTTTTCATGATCCTCTTTTCTCCCTTGATGACTCACACCATCAATGCTTTTAATAGCTTGCAGTAACAACAACCAATTCATAGAGTGCTTACGAATATTACTACTAATAATGTTTCTATTATAAACAATAATTATTTTATTGGTGAAGTTAGAGTGTTCATTGTAGTATACATTCTCTGTTTATCCTGTCCTGTGCTTATATGATAATTACATGCCCTTCGGTTCATTGAAATAGAAGAAGCTAATCTATTTCATATAATAAAAGTATCTCCTGAGAGGGATGTTTATTACAGGGTAATGTAACAGCTTCTGTTTTTATAACATTGTTTTATATTCTTTGTGTTATTTTCCTTTATTCTTATGTTATTTTTTTTCATGTACACTATCATAGAATTAGCTTTGCTTTTGTTATTCATGGGTTGCCATGAAAGCTGGAAGGCATACTTCCAAAATGTGTCCATAACTACATGGTTGGTTATACCAGCTCTACGTTAGAAGGAAAATGGCATTACTTTTAAACCTCTAATCTACGGGGAGAGCTGTAAATGCTGCTCACACACTGGAGCACAAGTCAGGAGCCAGATATAGACCTCATTGAAATGAGTCAATATGGTCGTCTCATTCAAGACCATTGTGGGGTTGGTGGTACAAATGAGGATGTTTCCCCCACTTAGGTTTTAAATCAATCAAAGAAAACAAGACCTGAAGTCAGCAGATGAATATAAAATTACTGATGTTACTACCAGCTGTAACCTCAATGTGACTTTGAGTGCCATTGACTTATGTTTGAAGACGTTTTCTCAGACTCCATCTGAAGGGATGTTTCTTTAAGACCTTTCAAAGTGATTAAAAAGCTAAGCATGTAAGAGGCAGGCCCTGAAGGCAGTCTGGCTGTCTGTGGAATGTCCTGGAAGGGACCTTGGAAGTGGAAAACAAGATAAGTTAATGTGTATCTCAGTTACAGGTTGCACCTATTTTCACAGACGAAAGGCTGAATAAGTTTTTGTAGTTGGTCTGTATGGTTTCTTTGTACTCTTATCTTACAGACCATTTGCTGCCAACTGGTTTTATTATTAGAATGTGTACATGTGTGTATGTGCAGAACTTAGTGTTGTTAAAAGTATATAAGCGTGCAAGAAATAAAGTTAAGGGCTGCATGCCTGAGTGAGCTGTAGTCTCCTGCTTCTCCATAATTCTGACTGCTGGACTTATCTCTGCAACTCTGGCCTGAACCACTTATAGCAACGACCAGCAAGGCAGAAATTTGAAAATGTAGCTTTCTTTCTGAGTGAGTAAGACTCCTTATTCTTCACTCCTGAATAGAAAAGACTTACCCGTTCACAGTTAACAGTAGATTGGAGCAAACCTTACCACATAGAGTACTTACAACTGGAAGAACAGAAACTAACATTTATTTCCTACAATTATCTCATTCACAAAAGAAAGAAAAGATGAGGTGTCTGAGCTACTTATGTTCTAGTATTCTAGTCTGGATTTTGGTGATAGCCACGGCCTTGATTTTTTAAAAAGTCTTGGGAATTATGATTGTAACCCCCAAAATGTAGATTATTTGCCCATTTTGGACTAAATATTAATAGATACTGCATGTATTCTTTTGTATTTTGTTTCTTGCAGCTCAAATGTTTATGAGACTCCTCTGTGTTGCTTTATACAGTGGTTGTTTGGCTCATTGATCTCTGTTCTAACAATCTTCATAATTGAGCACGAGGAACTCAGGACACTGGAACATTCTGCAGGAAATGTCCACTCAGGCCATTTTTCTAAGGGCACAAATAGCAGCCTAGCACTTCTTTCTTCAGAAATGCATGTTTATTACTTCTTACCCAAGCAGCTGCCATTCTCCAACACGTCACTTTCAATTATTTTCATATCATAATTTTAAAAATGTATAATTATTTGAAAAATTATTTTAGAATCATTTCTAGATAAATAATATTAAAAGTATAAAAAATAAAAATTCAAGATCTTTCTTGATTCAGACACAGAGAATTTGAAACTATTTTATTATTCACTAATATATTTTTAACCTTGTTTGTATGCATGTAATAAATATAATTTTATAGTTCTTCTCTTTACTTAACATTTTGAGTCTGTCTTTGTCATGTTATTATTCCTGTACATTATTTGAAAGGTGCCACATTTTTAATCGAATATGTATCATCATACATTTAATCATTCTATTTTTATGAGATGTTTAATTTTCTCTATTATCCATAATACTGTGAGTAAAATTTAACACTTAAGGGATCAGAAAGCCTCATTCAGTAGTGTAAACAATTTTAAAGTTTTAGTATATGATGTTGAAAACTTTTCCCTATGCTTTATAGCCCTTAAGTTTTCTCCTTCACATGAGAATATCTGCCTCACTCCATCCTTCCCAAAATTCAATGCATTAGAAATGGAAGTTTATTTTAACTTGAATTATGTACTTTCAACAATGAGTCTTTTTGTCATTATCACTAAAAGTATGACATCCATTAGCATTTACTATATTAAGAATTATCTGCAACAGTGTAATGATAACTCCCTTTTAAAAAAAGCTGTGATCTAGGTCCCAGATCTATGCTGGAATAAAGAGATAGGATTGGGGTGGACTGGTAAAAGTATAGGCTATAGCACCTGGAAGCTAAAGACACCTGAAAGATAAGATTTGGGGTAAAGCCTGGGCTAAGAAGTCAGTCAAAGCGTAAATGCAAAAATAGGCCAGGCCGAGAATTTTGTCTGCGCTTTCTCTTGGGTCACTTGTTTTGTAAGAAGCGAGCTGCTGAGTTGATAAGGACACTCACGAGAATTCCACTGAGAGAACATACGTCGAGTAATTTAGGCATCCTGCCCATGGCCTCATGATTGAGCATTTGGAAGAGAATCCTCCAGCTCCCAAGAACCTTTCAAATGACTGTAGATCTAATGAGTATCTTTCCTAAAATCTCAAGAAAGACCCTGGACCAGAGCCATCTAAGACATGATTGTATTCCTGACTCACAGAAACCAGAAGATAATAAATATACTCTGTTTATGCTACTAAAATTGGGAATAATTTGTTATGCAATAGTAAGTATCTGTATTGCCTGCTTTTTCTTCATGGCGCTTATTACTATTATAATATGCAACTTGTTCATTTTGATTATTGTATAACTACCCATTTATAGAACAAAAACATACGGCAAGAGAATCCTGTTGATATATCTTTAGCATCTGCAATTACAGCGGGTACCCGATAAGCACTTATTTAGTAAATAAAATGCCCACTAGGTATTTAAATAGGAAATTAGATATAAAAATCCAGTGTTACTGGAGAAAGTCCTAGCTGGAGACTGAGACTTGGAAGTTTTAAACACACTGAGGATGTTCTTGTAACTGAGTAAGGCAACCTAGAGCTCCAGACAGAAAACAGATTGTCCCAGTTCACAGCTTTGTAACTACTCCAGTAGTTAGGAAGAAAGAGATGACAAAGAAAACTGAGGGAGAACAGCCAGTGATGGAAAGGAACAAAAATTAATTATCAGAAAGTGACAGCAAAGAACAAAAGAAAACAATAATGCCTGCTCTTTGCCACACTAGGAACTTTAAATACTCTTATCTCATTTAATTATTAAAATCACTCTTTAATTATTAAAATAACTCCGTAAGGTAGATTTTATCACCCTCCACCTCCACCATAGGAGGAAACCAAGTTCTTTTGAGGCTCCACATTTTCCCGAAGTCACGTTGCCAAGAGTAGTGAGTTCATGGCAGATCCGACTAACATCACATCTCTCCAATAAATCATTTCTAGAATTGATGTTTAATATCCATCTGTTCTGAAGACGTGACACTGTGTTTTCCTTTGTACAATTACATTCAAATTTGTTTTCGGTAATAAGATACAATCACACGTGCAAAAGTACCAAGGCAGCTTGAAGTTTTCAGTTATGAGCAGAATGTAAAATGTTACACCTCGAAGAATGTTAGATTCTCACAAAGGGACACTTTGAGGACAGCAGCTGCTTGACTTTCTCACTTCCCTTGGCATATTCTGTGACTTTACCTCCCTGCTAGAGGACAGTGGAGTAAACATCATAAATTTTATTTTGTAAAGGAGAAAGCCGTAGCCATAAGTAATGATTATATTGTACTAAAAGTGTAGTCAAGCATGATGGTTTTGGATGACTAGCAATTGAAATTATTAATCGTTTAATTGAAGAATTCACTTCAGAAAAACTTGGGAGCCATAATCATGCTGATATTGTCCTGAAGGCTTCAATTCATTTTCTCTAACAGAAAAAAGTTAACCATTATTTATCATCATGAAGAAAAAACTCATCCTATTCCAAGATGTCGATACCAGTGAGATCGAATTTTGGTATAAAATGCTGTATTTTTAAGCTAGTAATTTGCAACAAAGCACACTTCAAGTGCCCATGCATAATTGATTTTCAGGTGGGTGACAGAATGACTAAATATGTTGGAAATACTTCTGCAATGCTCCCCAAATTTATATGGTTCTCCCTGTGGCCATTTATTTTTTTTAATTCTGTAGAGACAAGATCTTGCTACATTGCCCAGACTGGTCTCCAACTTCTGGCCTCAAACCATTCTCTCCTCTCAGCTTTCCAAAGCGCTGGAATTACGGCCTCACACCTGCAGCCACTCTTGAGTTCACTTAAATATCTTGATGCAGTTACCCAAGGAACTTACTCTATTTTGAAAACAACTCCATGTACACATCGTACATATGTAAAATGGGAAAAAAATGAGTCACTGCTTAAAAATTATATGTAAATGTATATACATAATATGTATATTGTACATAGTCTAGTCTTCAAATTTTATTTGTGACCTAAATTATTGCTGCAAAATCCTCCTTACTGGTTCCTGGTCACATTCATCTCAAATTCATCAAGTTCACTACTGCCAAATCTCAAAAACTCAGATTTGACTATGTTCAATATCTGATCAGAACTCATCAACAGTCCCTTTAGAATAAAGGGTGAATTTCAAGCCCCTAACACGACCTAAACTCTCGGCTTTGAACCCCCTTCCCTGTATTCCAGCTGCGCCTCTCGTGTTCCCTGCCTTGTGCCCCAACAATTTCAAACATTGAAGAATTTGCTGCTCAGACAAGGCTTAGGCCTGTACTCATGCTGCCTCTTCTACTTAGAACAACAATCTAAGTAGAACAACAATCTCCCTCCTAACTAACTCTTCCTTATCCTTTAAGACTCAACACAGGCACACACCATTCTGGAATCTTTCCCGAGCTTCCTGGAACTGGTTACAGAAAAATACAATATGCTCAATCTTCTTACTCTACTTAGTGACATAACTATCCATTTAGGTATTTGTCCCCCTTGTTAGCAGCTGATCTCTGGGAGCACATGAGCAATAGGCTCTTTTCTTCCCTGCCTCATGTGTTTTTTTGTGCTGGAGCACTCACACACATTCTTGCTCTGTACTGAAAGGATTAAATATAAAGCGCTGTGGTGGGCGCCTATGGTCCCAGCTACTGGAGAGGCTGAGGCAGGAGAATTGCCTAGGCCAACAGTTGGAAGTTGCTGGGATATGTAACACCACAGCACTCCACCAATGACGATAAGATGAGACTCTGTCTCTAAAAAAGATAAATAAATAAAAAATAAATAAATAAATATAAAAGTAACAGTAACATAATAGGTAACAAAAATGAACTTTAAACCACTATGTAATTTTTTACTCTTCCAAATGTAAGGATTTTCTGGTAAACTCTCCTGATGTGAAAGTGTTTAGTCCTTGAAGAAAGTATGCAACTTCTTTTGACACATTTCTCTGGATCTGAAATGGCCATCAGTGTGGATTGAGGACAGAGCACAGAGAGACAGTCAGATGGCAGCTGGGCCTGTAGAGGTAAGACTTGCCAGATCACTGACAAAATACATGTAGGGAATAAGAGAGAGGAAGTGGAACTGGAAACCTTATATTTTACATATGGTAACCTGACACTCTGATAAAATGAGTTCCAGTGACTAGCTCAGGTTTTAACCAGTTTAGACAATTCATGTCTAGAACCTTAGGAAGGTTCTAGAAACACAACTAGACAAAGTGACCATATGTGTTCTGTGGGGTGACAGAGCTCCCCACATGAAGCACATGAAGTGAGCCTGGTAAGGGTTAATTGGCTTTTGCTAATACAGAAGCAGCTTTTGCAAACAGCAAAAAGGCTGGACAGAGGGCTGGGCTCCCCTGAAGTGAACAAGGGCTTGTTACTAAGGAAAAGAAAAATTCCAGGAACAATGGCTCTGAAGTCATGCATTCCGTCAGACAGGGGGTGGGAGGTGTTACAGCCTCACTCCTAGAGTCAGGGATCAGAGGTTGACAAACGTGAAAACACAAAGCCATAAATCAAAACTGGGTAAATTGAATGTGCTTATGAGGAGTTTCACTTCCTCATTTCCCTTGCAATTTCTGTGCTATGTTTTATCAGATTTGTAGTTAGAGTTACCTGTAGTTAGAGTTGATGCATGTCTGAGAGGAATGTGAAAAACAGAAGAAATTGTGTTAATGTGGAGATTTGATATTTACCCACAAGTTAATTTTAGATAGAGTAAGTTAGGTAAGATTTAGGTAATAGTAAAGTTTATAGATCAAGTTTTTACGTGACCACCAATGTATATAAGGTGGCACAAAATAAAGTTTCTTTGCTACACGCCATCTTTTGTGTGTGTAGTCAATCATTCCTGGGCCCCTCAACATGGCAGGAGCAAGCTCACACCTGTGGCAAAGCTGCTGACTCTCTTGCGTCTACGATCACGCAACATGTTCCCTGCTGGTTACTTTTCTATAAATTTCTATATTTTATAGCAATTTACAATATTCAAAGTTTTGCCCATATTATATCTCACAACCTTCAAAACTCAGTTGCTGAGACATTAACTTCTCTAGTGACAGGCAACATACTTGAAGATAATAAATGTAAAACTACTACCTGTGATCGTTGAGTTAATGAGCATTAGAATCAAGACCCCAGGTTGTCTGAATGGGGTCTTGGTAAAAACTATGGTATTTTCAATTGAGAGATTTGCAACAGAATATATTTCAAAACCCCTGTATGAGGGACTCTCATAACAAAAAGACTAAATATGTCAGAAATATCTCTGCAGGGTTCTCACAATTCACATGACTGTCCTTACAGCCGTTCTTAAACCCTCACAGCTACCCTGCCACAGCTTCCCAAGGAACTTAGTTATGCCTCTATGTTGAAAACACCATCTGTGCACAATACAGGCATAGTATGGAAGAAAAATATAATAATATAAGGGGAAGAAAACAGTCTAATGAAGCCCTTTACTTATGTATGTATTAAATATCATGTATATCCTAGTTACTTCAACCTATAATTCAAACAAGTTCCTGCCTTCCTATAGGACTAAATACTTGTGTCTACAGGAGGGATGGAAATTTTCTTAGGAATATCTCAAAAGAAGAAATTCTCAGTTTCCTAGGGACTGAGATTTCCATGAGAATCTGACCCCTTGAAAAGAAGTTCAAACAAGGTTAAGGTTCAAAGAGAAGGCCTTCCACCGTGCCTACATCAGGATTTGACCTCAGAAGAGAAGGAAAAGTAGGCTTTGAAGTTTATTTCATGTTGTTTAATCTTACCCACCAGGTCATGACAAAAAACAGGAAGAGAGCAGAGGGTTTGTTTGTAAATAAAATATTTGAAGTGAGAACTTCCCCCCTCTTTGTTTGTAGACACTTTAGTGCAGTGAATATAATGTATGTATATAGGACTTTCCTGAAATTGACAATAACCCCCAACTCATCTTACAAAAAAGTTTAAAAATTTAAGTGTGAAGGATTTAGAAAGTCAGTGAAATGTGCAATGGGGTTTTGATGTATTTCCACCAAACATAAATAAAAATGATTTTGACTATCACATTTAATTAGAAATATTTTATAAAACAATTCTGTGTTGTGCTAGATAAATAGATACAAAAACAACATGATAATTCCTTAATAGTCTCTGCCATTGTCTCTTATACTCAGATCTGCATGGTTATCTTCCTGGCAGAAATAAATGTTGAAGTACTTAAGAAACTTGTGAACTTGTAAAAAACAATTGTGAACTGACAATCTTCTGACCTGACTCCAAGATCCCTTCTCCTCTGGAGTTGAGTGCTGTCATAAAATATCCATCTGCTTGCCAGGATGTGCATTTTTATTTCTCTCAACCCACTGACAGAGACATTTGAAAACTTTTAACAAGAAAAAAAAATGTTTACAATCACAAATTGGTATAAAACAAACAAAAAACTGTACAAATCAGAGCCATACTGTACATTAAAGTAGCAAATTAAATTAGAAATTAGGGACTCTAGATGAATCAACCAAATAAATAGTCCTAGTTCCTTTTTCTGTAGATCAAATAGCACCTGTCAGGAAAAAAAAATAAGCCAATGAAAAACTGTGAGATTTACACGAATATCAGGGATGGAGAGGGAGTCAATGGGAGCTTTCAAGGGTTCTTAAAAAAAGATTTGGTTTAAAATTCAATGTTTTAATTTAAGGATATAGTAATGTTTGTAGGCCTCCAAAGTTCTTTGCTAAAAAGACGTGACGGGATTATATCCCATAGTGTTAATCTTGCGAAGTTTTTCTCTTCTCTCTTGAAAGAACACTGAATATCATTTTTTTTTCTCCTCCAGAGCACTTTAAAACAGAAATGAAGATTCAACTCTGGTGGACTTATTTGAAGATGTGGTTTTTTACCCCTCTCAGAAATGACAGTGGGCTTGCGAGACACAAGAGGGGAAGGAAAAGTGTCAACTTTTGCAGGAGAAGGGAGAATCATAGGAAATATAAGGGACATTGGAATAATAAAGAAGAAACTTCTAGAACAGTGTTCCTCAAGCAGGGTTCTCTAGAAACCTAGGGTTATACAAGATGCCATGAAGCTTTCCTTAACAGATTGTGAATGAAGAAAGTAATTAAATATGCTTTTTGGAACCTTGTGCCTGTGGACTGCTACACCATTTGTAGTGGTGCACAGTTACCAAGCAGCTTCACACGTGTTTGCAATAGATGTCTTTTCACCTTAAATAGCAGTGTGCAGAAGCATCATATTCATTTGGCTGAGCTCATTGTCAGTTTTTGACTCAGGGTAGGGGAGGCCAATGATAGTTCATGAGCATAGGATCACATCATCAAGGAGAGGATAACAGGCTGACGACCCCAGCCTTTCCCTTTCACGATACCTTCAATCATCCTTGAAGCTGTGTTTCTTAAGTCCACCTGGTGCAGGTGCCAGGACGGAGTTGGAAGTGAAAGAGATTTATTAGGGAGAATGCCTACGAAAGTTAAGGGGAAGAAAGAACAGAAGTAGTCAAGGAAAGCCTTCAGACTGGAATGCTGATCTGACATGTGTTGAAGGAAAGGGGAAGGACAATTGGGTAGAAAGGTTTTGTGATGACAGTGCAGCTTGGTGCACTCTTTCCTGAGTCTTTTAATCTCTTCCCACACTGTTGACGATGCACGCTTTCTGCTGTAACAGGCAATCGGAGAGAATGTTCCATTATAAAAAGGTATATTTATTTGCTATAATTCAGCTGTTTTATTATTGCTTTGCTGCTGTTATAAATATTGCAAAACATGAATTGTGTGGGCTAGCAGTAAATTGCATTATGATTATGAAGTTTTATTTTGCAATGTTCTCAGTTATTTATTATACCCGTTTGTTTTATATTTTATTAGTGTTTATATTTCACAAGCAATTCTGATGGTCCAATGTGGCATTTTTGCAGACACAACGTACCATAAAAGAGAAAGATTTTAGACTTAGGTCCATGAAAAATTCTTGTAAAGTTGATGAAGAATTAAAATCTTCTGAGTTTTATCTCTGCACTACTGCCTCGGGGGAGACAAAATTTCTGTGTTTATAAGGAAAGTTATTTATCCGTGAGTTTTACATGGGCTGGTAATTGAAATCTCCTTGGCCCATTCCATGATTGAAATCTCCTTGGCCCATTCCATGTTGTCAGTGGCAGACAAGTGAAAATGTTGCAAAGCCTCCAGAAAACTTGAGAAGACACTTAACTACAAATAACATACATTTTACAAGGAAAAGTGTCAGTTATTTTAAACAGCTATTGGTATTTTAAAACAGAGTGAAGATTTTGTCAAGAAAAGCCACATGCAGATGAAGTCTCCAAATTCAGTTACTGAGTAACCACACTTTGCCTGGAAGAAAAAAAATTACACAGTGGTGAGAAACTATAAAAATCAGCATACAGTGAATAAACTAAGATGCATTGGAGAAGTTGAAAAGAATCCACTCTTGAAAAATGTCATAAATTAAAAATATACAGATGACATGTCATATAATATTAAAGAGGTTTTATGTCATGAACTGAAAAACAAGAGCTTCTCTATCCAGGCTGATTAGAAAACAGACTTTACCAAAAAATATGATTCCATTGCATTTGTAAGATTTGTAAATGTTGGAAAAATTTTTAAAGTTTACTGCTTCCTCAGTTGCTGAAAACAGCAGAAGTCAAGATGTATGTATATAAGGTTGTGCCTTCATACTTGGACAAAAATAAATGTATGTCTCAGACAAACTTCAAACAGTTGGTTCCATAAGAAGATTTATCTCTCTAATTGTTAAAAAGAAAAAAAAATACTCTTTTCTTTGCAGAGAGGTGAAGATGAACTGAATTACTTTCTCATTGATACTACAAAAGTGATTAGTTTTATCAAGTAAACACCAGCTTGTTTTAAAATGTTGAGTGAAAACTGAGGCAAAGAGACTCTGTGTTTCCTCTCCATGTGGAAATCTGATGGCTGAGCCTAGAAAAAAGTTCTCAATATGGTGTTTAACCTCAAAGAGTACGTGAAAAAAAAAGTGCTTTCAAAGAAGTACCTTTAAAACAGTACTTTCAGAAAAAGTAGAATTGCAGTGCTTTTAAAGAAAGAGTAGATGGCTTCTACTGAGTGCTTTGAAAAAGAAGAATTCTACAGAAACTGGGCTACTTCCCAAGTGTTTGTCTTCACATGAGCTAGTTGAACACAACTGACTTCCTAGACTTCAAAGGAAACTAAAATTTTTTGAGGGGGGAACTACTATTTCTCAAAAGCCTCCCTCTTCTCTTCTTGAGTCAAGGGTGGGATGAAACACAGAGGGACATTAAGAGCTGGCGTGGAAACTGTGTGAGAAGGGAGAATGAGACAAAGCTTCTAGAGCTTCCCTGGCAATATTTTCTTACTGAGTAATGAGCACATGGGTGGGTTATTTTTAATTACATTGTACCATTATTTTCTTTGGAGTGAGACTTGAGGCCCCCATCAGTAGCTAGATTTAATGTCTTAACTCCTCATGACAGATGTCAGCTAATTCATTGTCCAATGATTGCACATTACAAATACTTAGGTCGCAAAATCAGACCTTCAGTCATTTCCAAACCACTCACTAACCAGAAACAAGTTAAACTTTACAGAATAACTTTATCATGAAGCACATTTGCTTACTTTGTTCCACTAAGAACTCTCATCAAGTTTCTTTGGGAAAAAAAAAAAAAAACGAGAGAAAATAATAAAAGAGAGCGAGTTAATAAATTTGGGGAACAGATTCTATATTTTTAATGATGCCAAGTAGGAAAGACACATAATTTGAAAAGTACCCACAGGGCCTTAACACATGATTAGTCAAATACACTTAAAACAGTTTCAAACCTTTTCCTAATTGTAACAGATGGTTGAGCAATAAATTTCTATTTCAGGCTAAATGTATTTCTAGATAGAACCCACGATGGCCAGGATGGTATTAAGACTGTCCTTGTATTAGTAAACTATTAGAATATTCTCACTAGCTATCTGGTGGAACTATTATTATTAAAATTGAAACCTTTAGTGTAACACAATCTCAGACCTAAAAGGAACAATCCTTCCATATTCCCCTCCAAAAGACAAAACTAAGGCCCAGACAGGTTAAGTGTTAAACCCCAGACTGCACAGTTTAACTCCTCGAGGAACTGGAAGCCTAACTTGAAACACCAAATCTTTAGTCAAGTATTATTTCCACTCACTATGACATGTGTAATGTGTGATATGACTAATAATAATGAAATTATTATTAGAAATTATAGAATAACTTTCATAGAAATTATAAAATAACTTTCAAAAAGTCATATAGCTAATCCATAACAAAAATTCTGCATACCTCTAGACCTCCTTGCTTGAGATTCTATGATTTCTGCACAATACTCCATATGACATCTTGTAAAGGAATTCCCAGGATTTCATACCAGAGAGTATGAAGTCGAGAAATGAGCATTGACTTTGTAATTAAATAGACCTAAATTCTAATCTCAATGCTGTCACCTGCTGGCTATGTGCAGCTTGCCAATAGACAAGTCTCTACATATCAGAATATGAGTTAATTTTTCATATAATGGAAACATTAACACCAAACTTCCTAAAGTTGATAAGAGTTTTTATTTCCTTAATTAAGAATATAGCACAGTGCCTTGTACACACCAAGTACTCAATAGTTGTTATTTGGGCCAGTTTCCCTCTATGTCAACAGCAAAATGTTCAGATTCTTTACAGTAAATGTTGCCAGCAAGTCATCAATTTGAAGTAGAGAGAAGAAATTTTTCTACTCTGTGAAAACCATATCAGCAACCTACTTACAACTTGAAGCCATGTTTGGGACTGGAATAGGAAGGAGTAAAAAAGAAAGTAAAAAGGCTATATCTAAAATAAATCGCACCCATTCACAAGTGAATTGAAACAACAGAAATTACACAGGCTTTGAATTCTGATGCTCTACATTTCATCTACTGTTAGTTGTCATTTATGATAGCACCTGCCCCTGGGGAATCTTCCAAACACCAAGGAGAGCCAGACAATCAACAGAAAGTGTCACTTTACCCCCTCACTTTCCTCCCACCCCATACATCTGGGAAAACACATGTGTGTCGTTTTCAATCAGACCCAAAGCCCTGTGGGGAAGGAAAAGAGTGATAAGAAGCCATGGAAACTGTTCCCCTGGCAGGAAGGTTAGATGAAGCTGGCCCTTGCCAAAGGTACCCCAGGACTGGAGCACCATGAGCCTTTCACTGCTGTGTATCCAGAAGCCATATGTCAATCCCAAAATCTGACCAAAGGAGTTCTTCCATTTCACGGATGAGTACCTGACCACCTCACACAAACATTTATGAACTGACGGAGTTAACACAGCTTTGTAAGTGACAAAATCAGCATTGGGAGAACAATGCAAGAGAAGGGAATCCAGAATGTGTCGTCACAGCAAGGGTGGCAGAGAAAGGTACAGGAACTGGGGCAAAGCCCAGAGGGTCAATGGACCTGGAAACAGAGGTGGCCGCCATGTCCAGCAGTAGGGCTCCAGCTGTCAGGCTGAAAGAGCTGGTGAACAAGCAGGATGACCACCCCCAGCAAACAGCAAATGAAAGTGTCCTGGGCAGCTGGTCCCAGCTGGGCAGTTAGAATGCGGGTTTGTACACAGGGCTCATTACTCTACTTGGAACACACTCATCTCTTCCTAAATTATCTGGGATATTAAAATATTAGCCATATAGGAAGTTTTATCTCTGTTCCGGTGGGGAGAAAACACTCACCTTCGCCCAGTCACATACATGGAGAACATCTGGGTAAGTCAGGTTGTATTAGTAGAAACTCAGCACCTTAAAAATAACTGAAATTTATTAACTGACAGCTCTGGAGGTGAAAAGTTTGAAATGGTTCTTTATGGGCTAAAATCAGGTTGTTTTCAGGGCTGCTTTCCTGGTGTTAGTCCAGGCAGTTAGACGTGCAGAGTGATTGGTGGATGTAGTTAGACTATTTTGGACTGGCTCGTGTCAGGCCGACCTGGGCTATTGTGGGAGTGGGATTAATAGGGATCTTGCAGGTGGGTTGCCTTGAGACAGAGGCTAGTCAATGTCCCAGGGAGTGGGACAGATGGATGAGTACCTGACCACCTCACACAAACATGGATAGACAGATGTGGTCACGGTGAGTTGGGTTGTTCTGGAAATAGCCTGATTAAGATCTTGGGAAGCTTTTAAGAAGCAGCTGATACCCCAAAAAAGCTGTGTATGAAGTCCAAGCACTGCCCTCTCCATGAAAGCTCAGTCGCTAAGAAAATAAATCAACTCGCTCACTCTTGCTAAATTTTTACTTGTTTCATTCAATTATCTCAGCAACTACCTTGAGCTGTCACCATGTCCGCCCTAACACTAGCTCTGGAGGAAAATCCATTTCCTTTCCTTCTGTAGTTTCTAAGGGCTTTTTTTTTTTTTTTTTTTTTTTTTTTTTACCAAAAATTAAAATAAAAAAAGTTTAACCCAGGTGATTTAAAAACTGGTTGTTACATCGCAAGGGTGTGCTGTCAGAATTTATGGGGTTG
>CAUYPK010018752.1:0-17906 GCA_963574355.1 Loris lydekkerianus
GTATGGTTAATGTTATTTCAGAACTTGATATGGGCCTATACAACATTTCCACTTGATTTTGGCTAAGTCTTGGAAGGTGCCGTGCTTTCAACTATTGGTCAATTTCCTTCAGATTTTCATATTTCTGAGAATAAAGTTTCTTGTAATATTCATTAAGGATTTTTGAATTTCTGAGGAGTCTGTTGTTATTTCATCTTTGTTGTTTCTGATTGATGAGATTAGAGATTTTACTCTTTTTTTCTGTTTAGTTTAGCCAAAGGTTTATCTATTTTATTGACCTTTTCAAAAAAACAACTTTTTGATTTATTGATATGTTGGATAATTCTTTTGTTTTTATTTCATTTAATTCTGCTCTAATTCTTCTTATTTCTTTTCTTCTATTGGGTCTGGGGTTGGAATGTTTTTCCTTTTTCAGTTGCTTGAGATGTCCCATTAAGTTGTTAACTTTCTCTCTTTCCGTTTTCTTGAGGAAGACTTGCAGTGCTATAAATTTTCATCTTAGGATTGCCTTTGGGGTATCCCAGAGGTTCTGATAATTTGTGTCTTCATTGTCGTTTTGTTCCAAGAATTTGGCAATTTCCTTCCTAGTCTCATCTTTGACCCAACTATCATTCAGCATAATTTTATTTAACTTCCATCTTTTTGTATGAGTATGTAGATTCCTGTTACTGAATTCAACTTTTATTCCATGGTAGTCCAAGAAGATGCAAGGAATAATTTCTATTCCTTTAAATTTACTGAGGTTAGACTTGTAACCTAAGATGTGTTTGATTTTGGAGTATGTTCTGTGGGCTGATGAGAAGTATGTGTATTCAGTTTTGTTGGGATGAAATGTTCTGTAGATGTCTGCTAAGTCCAAATGTTGTATGGTTAGGTTTAAACCTAAAATTTCTTTGTTCAGCTTCTTATTTGAGGATAGATCCAACAATGCCAAAAAAGTGTTGAAATCTCCAACTGTTATGGTGCTGAAGGAAATCAAGTTGCTCATGTCTGTTAGAGTTTCTCTTATAAATTGAGGTGCATTCTGGTTGGGTGCATAGATATTAATAATTGAAATCTCATCATATTGAGTATTACCCTTAACAAATATGAAGTGACCATTCTTATCCTTTCTTACTTTTGTTGGTTTAAATCCTATTATATCTGCAAATAAAATTGCAACACCTGCTTTTTTCTGATTAACATTTGCCTGAAATATGGATGACCATCCTTTCACCCTGAGTCTATATTTGTCTTTAAAGTTAAGATGTGATTCTTGTATGCAACAAATACCTGGCTTTAATTTTTGTATCCAGTCAGCTAACCTGTGCCTCTTTAGAAGACAGTTTAAGCCGTTCACATTAATGGAGAATATTGGTAAGTCTGGTAAAATTTTGGGTATCGAATTTTTCAAAAATCCAGTGGACATTTTTAATCCTTTCACTAGTGTGGAAGTTGAAGTTTGATCAAAAGTTTCTGAGTGAGTTTACTTTTGTGGTGGAGGATTGGGTTGGTCATTATGGAGGATAGGTTGAGAATGTTCTGAAGAGGTGGTTTGGTTATGGCAAATTTCTTCAACATATGAATGTCATTAAAGTATTTAATTTCTCCATCATAAATGAAACTCAGTTTGTCTGGATATAGGATCTGGGGTTGAAAGTTATTTTGCTTTAGGAGATTAAAAGTTGATGACCACCCTCTTCTGGCTTGAAAAGTTTCAGCAGAGAGATCTGCAGTATTTCTAATATTCTTCCCTTTGTAGGTAATGGCTTTCTTTCGTCTGGATGTTTTGAGAATTTTCTCCTTCATATTAACTTTAGTGAATTTAATTATGATATGCCTGGGGGATGTCTTATTGGGATTGAGTCATGCTAGGGTTCTGAAGCTATCTGCTATCTGAATTTCAGAATCTCTAGGCATGTCTGGAAAATCGTCTTTCATAATTTCATGGAGAAGGGCCTCTGTGCCTAGCAAGGCAACTTCATCAGTTTCAGGGACTCCATTGAGTCAGATATTGCCCTTCTTCGAATTATCCCAGAGATCTCTGAGAGAATAATCCGTTTTGCTCTCCATTTCTCTTCCTATTAGAGTGTTTGGGAGCATTCAAAGCTTTGTCTTCAATGTCAGAAATCCTTTCTGCTGATTGCTCCACTCTGTTACTGAGTGATTCTACTGTATTTTTCAGATCTTTGAGGGCTACAAATTCTTGCTTCAGACCAGTTCTAAGTCTTTGGTGGTTTTTTCTTTAAATTTGTTAAATTCTTGAGACAACTTTTGAATTTCTCCTCGAATTCCTAATTCCACTTTATTAATCTTGTCTGGAATCCAGGTTCTGAATTCGATTTCTGACATTTCAGCCAGTTGTTTATGAATGGGATCTTCAATTACATCTGCCATATCTTTCCTTGGGGGGGTTCATCTATTCTGGTTATTCATGTTACCAGAGCTTTTCTGTTGATTCTGCCCCATGATTGTTTTACTCCCTTTGATTTTTCCCCTGGGGCTTTGTTGAGGGCCTGTACAGTGTTATGGCCTGAGAAACAGGGCCCTGTCTGGTGTGGTGGGGCTAAGTGGTTCTGTCTTATTTTCAGCTGGTTTCTGTTCGACCCTAGTGAAACAGATACCCTGGATTGAAGTCTCAGCTGTGCATAAATATCAGCATTAAGTCATCCCACCGACCACAGGCAACAATTGGAAAAGGAAAATCAAACCTTCCTATAACCATGCACCCAGGGCACCACCTGATTTGTCCTCAGGTGATTGACTCAGTTCAAAAGTTCCAAATCAATTGTCTCAGTCTGCACCTGTCTTGGGTGAGAGAGTTTAAGAGGTCTCTGGGAACTGGATCACAGGGGTCTGGTGACTACTCTGATGTGGCTTGCTTTCGTGCTGCCTGGAGTCAGGAGGAGCCACCAAGCCAATAGATTAGTCTGGGAAGGTTGATGACTCCTTCCCCACCTTGTACCACTATCAGATCCAGTCACTGATAGCCCTGCAGTTGGCTGACCCTGTTGTCTATAGTGAACCAATACTCCAGGAGTTTGCACCTGCCTGAATCAAAAGGAAGTCTACCAGGCCGCTGCGCTCTGCCTCTCTCTAGCAGGAGGAGGTGAGGCCTGGCAACCTTGGGTGCTTGATGAAGGTTGGGGGGTTTTCACTCAGGTCCAGTCTCACCCCTAATTAATGTTACTGACAGAACAGAACAGAACAACTTTGCAGTTCCCTTGCAGAAGAGAAGCTGAATTCAGATCCAAATCAGCTTGTCTTTGCTCTTGTATTCAGTTAGCTATCAGTTCTGTCTTGCTGCCTTTCTTTGTCTATAGGCAGATGATCCCCTGAGGGCCAGGTGTGTTAGGCTCAGGAAAGTGGACCTCTGGATCAGCCCCGCCCTGAGAGTTTCCCCAGTTTGCAAGTGGGTGTTGCCTCAGGCAAATTCTTTACTCACGGTCTCTGGTTGCCCAGGGAGACAGGGGGTGTGGCTTCAGAATATCTATTAGTGAGCCGTATTGCTGCCAAAAGAGGGCTGCTGTTTTATGCCTCAGCTATCTGCTGCTCCAGTGTGGCTATCTCCCAGCCAGCCATCCTTTTCCCACTACCATGTCCCGGAGTCTGCACTGACCAGCTGTAGCCCCGGCACTGTCCATACCCCTTGAGCAATTGCCCAGGAGTCTGGACTCCTGGAGGACAGGCCTCCAGATCTCAGAGTGAGAGCGGAGGGGAGTGCTGGGAGCCCAGGGTTGCAAGCAGAGAATACACACAGTTCCACACAGTTTTATGCCTGGTCATATTGTCGCCAAAAGACGGCTGCCACACCGCGCCTCAGGGAACCGCCACTCTAGTACTGCACCCTCTCAGCAGGCATTCTTCTCCTCGCTCCTGCACCCCAAAGCTAGCACTTACCAGCTGTAGCCCAGGCACTGTCCACACTCCCTGAGAAATCACCCAAGAGTCTGGACTCCTGGGGGACAGGCCTCCAGACTTCAGAGTGAAAGCGGAGAGGAGTGCTGGGAGCCCAGGGTTGTGGGTAGAGAATATATACAGTTTTACACAGTTTTATGCCTGGCCGTATTGTTGCCAAAAGACAGCTGCTGCACCGTGCCTCAGGGAACCACCACTCCCGTGCGGTTCCCTCTTGGCCCACGGTCCTCTCCTCGCTCCTGTGCCCCTGAGCCAGTGCTGACCAGCTACAGTCCAGGCACCATCCACACCCCTCGAGAAATCACCCAAGACTCTGAACTCCTGGGGGACTGGCCTCCAGACCTCAGTGTGAGTGGAGGGGAGTGCTGGGAGCTCAGAGTTGCAGGCAAAAAATACACACAGTTCCACACAGTCTTATGCCTGGCAGGAGAATGCCATGGCACCCTAGTAGGGGAGGTAGGTCTAGTTTTTAGAGGGTCTCTCCCATGGAGTGTAGTGGGAGGACCTTTGAACTCTGCCCGATTGTTTGTGGGGCACTCCGAGCCATTCTCATGGGGGAGGGGACTCTTGTCCACTTGGTGTGGATTTTGTACCTTGTGTTTGTATCCTTGTGGTCACAGCTCGCCTCAGCGGGGTTGACGCGCATTCTTCAACCTTCTTTCTTAGTGCAGCTCAAATCCACCGGGTTACTTGCTAAATTTTTGTCCTTTAACTCTCCTTCTGGACGGGAGCCTCTGTGGAAGGCTGGCTTCAGTCAGCCATCTTGTCTTCTCCCAAAGTGTTTTTTTAAAGAAGAAAAGTAAAATGCTAAATCATCTCAATCAGAAAATGCCTTTGAAAAAGTGACTTCCTTCAGAAGATAGTGAGATTGATGCAAAGAAGATATAGAGCTGAGTTAGTAAATTTCTAGAAGGATGGACACTTTGTATTATGGTACCAGGCAGTCAGTAATTATTTCATTGACATTTTAATTTATGCCAATTTGCAAAAACATAATGGAAATAGCTTACACAAAATTCTCTCAGATATGCTAATGGAAAAGTGTGGTTAAAGAAGCATTTTGTCTTCTGTGTATGTTTTTTAGATTATTTTTATTCCATGAACTAATTAGTTCTTATAAATATGTTGCTATTTAAAATAGTGGCTAGCCATATACTCATTCAAACCTTTCAAAACATGATCTTCAGATCAAATTTTTGAAAGTGTAGTTTAAGACATTTCAATTTTTCTACCCTAAATTACATAAGAAAAAAATGGAAGAATTTATGTAAATATCACCCACTGAGGCATTTAAGGCAATAGAAACATAACAAAAATACGAAGTTAAATTTATTATCATTTTTTTAGTAGTGATTGTCTAAATCCAGTGGGCAATTTGGTCTACCCACTTATAGAAAAAAAAGTCAGAAAAGAAGCTTAAAACTATAAGTATTTCCTAACTGATGCTGAATTTGTGATTGATTATTGATAGAGTATTTTCACTTAAATTTGTGAGTTTGAAATAAACAAATTTATGAATTTGACCGGAAGATATGATCAATACCATTTGAGATACTAGTTTCTAATTTTCTTCCTATAAAAATATATCATTTATTTTGTAGAATAGTTTGCAATAGTTTAATATAGCTGCAATCAAGTGAACTATTTTATGTCAAAATAAGGGGCTCATAGTGGGAGGCTTTGATGTATTATTTTATTTCCACACATATTCATTAATTTTACATTCTAAACTTGATTACTTGCAGAGTCCCTGAAGACTCTACTTAATACCTTATCAATTAAACTGTGGAGTGGCAGACTCTGATTCATATATTTAATCTAACAAAAAAGCAACAGCAGACCTGATCTTAACTACTTTTCTAGCATAATGTTATTTTGGGAAAATAACACTCAACGCAGTGGTTGCCACACATTTTAGTCCACTGTGGAAAAAGCCCAGGGCCCTAAAGCTGGGTTTGTGTGTCCCTGTGATTAGTGAGATCCTCCTCCCATGAGCATCCAGTGCCGGTCCTCAGGCAAGAGGCACAGTGGGCAGTAGGACACTTGTACTGTCTTCTCTTTTTTTGATCATTTGACTCATATCCCCCAAATTAATGATGGTTAAAAAAAAAAAATGAATATTTTCACTACCTGAGAGATGGATAAGAAATCTTCAATTGTTTATTTTTTTAAAGTAAATGGAGTGCCTTAACACCTATGATTTGTCACCTTAATCAAAAGGGTGAGGATCTAATTTAGAGAGAATTTATTAAAGCACAGAATTTGAGAATAACCCTCAGTGAAACACCAACTCCAAAAGAAAGGAGGCAGCATTGCAAAGTATGGAAGGTGAGGTGTCAGTCATAGGCAGAGGCACAGGAATTTCCAGCAGGACTGCAGCATCATACAGGCTGCAGCACAGTTATAGTGGTATTTCTTTTTGGAAGGGTGCATTTAACTTTTTTTATTTTTACAGAGAGTCAAATAGTCAAGGGTTTGTATCAACCAGTCTAAACAAAACAGGGCAAAAAAGGGGAAGTTGGTCTATAATAAGACTCATTAATTAAGGATACAGGAATATCATTTAGTTCTCTCCAGTCATTGTATAAAAAAAAAATAATAAAAAAGCAGACCTTGTTATCTATAATTTGAGAAGCAGAAGTTGTAACAACAAGTGGCTCAGATCACAGTCATGTCTCTTTCAAGGCTTAAATGGTCAGGGGTTCCAGCAGCTTTTAAATTCTATTTATTTTCACAGATTCATCTCCTCCTCACTTTAAATAAGGAGAGTTGGGCTGAGATGATCTTAAAAAACCCTGCTCACTCTAAAAGTCAGTTGTTCTGTTTCTAGTGAGGTCTTTCTGACAGCAATGTGTGCGTGTGTGTGTATACATGTATATGTATCTGTGCAATACGACATGTGGGCATGTGTGTGTGTGCAGTCAGGCACGGCACTTTGCTAAAGATAAAGTACTAAGCAAAACAGATACATTTTCTGTTGTAGTCAGTAACTCTATCCAGTTAACTAAACCAAAAGGGCTTCCAAAAATCCCACTATTATTTTCTTAGAAATGCAGCACATAGAAAGTTGTCAAGGATCTCACACTGACTGGGGGTTCATTATTAATGCCAGTTCTTATTAAATGGATGAGCTATCAAAGGCATGAGACAGAGGGCTGTTATGTCGGCCCCAGGGCACACCATCGATATATTTAAGGAGTCTAACCAAGTATTTTTCAGAGATGAGAGTAAGGACCCACCTTACAGTGTGAAACAATATCTAACAAAAGGATGGGGAGAAACAGATCTAGTTGGCTCCAACTGCCGCTTTACCTCACACCTCAGATTTCATTGGCACCCTTGTTAGCAGTGTTGCCACTTTCATTGTATGAAAGGAAAATTCGGCATCCCGTTAAATGAGAATCTCACAGAACTGGCAAAACCAGTGACCTTCCCATACTGTTTGCAAATCAATCAAAAAAGCCTCAAAGCTATGATTGACCTCTCAGAGGCTTGTTGCATAAACAAAGGAAACCAATAATTCTGCCTTGGGGCAAGATCAGTTAGGAAGAGAGGAAAATTCCTCACAAACATAAATATGAACCTTGTAGGTGAAATGTGGAGTAGTCCCAGTTCAATTATTCTAAGCCCACGGCTGCCTGCTGTGTCTAGTATGACCTAAGTGAGATGTCAGGTCCCTAACAGTTTCTGGGAGAGTGTCAAATGCATGGCAACACCGTTTAAAAAATAAACCCTATTTATCTGGAGTCTGTGTTTATAAATATTTACAATCCTCAAGCATTAGGAGTTGTACCAAATCTGGAACTCTAGCAGGTTCACTCTCATCCTCCCAAATTCTCTAACATTGAATAAAGCATTAAAAGGAGCCAAAGGCTTACTGAAAGTGGCTGAGTCATTGCCTAAAAGGAAAAGGAAGTCTTAGTTACTGGTAATGGTCATAAGGTCTACACTTTCAAACTGAAGGGGAAAACAAAAACCAAAAACAACAAAACCAACAGCAACAAAATACTCAAAAAAAGAATGAGACAAAAAGAAACACAAAAGGAAGAGGCAAGTCAGCTACAGATGTAAGGAGGAGAAGCCCCTCCAGGGAGAGCTGAGAATTGGAGGTAATAGATTTGATTACCTGGGTCATATGTGGAAGGGCTAAGCAGCATATGTTCTCAAACAGGAACCAGCCAACAAAGGTAGGCAGCATAGCCCTGCACTTGATACCTCACCTTGACACTTCACTCAACATCTACTAAACATCTGTGCCAGGCATTGTCCCAGGCACCACAGGGCGTGCAAAGATGAGCAGGTCACGGTCCCCACACCAAGAAGGTTACACTATGGCCAGGCATGGTGGCTCACGCCTGTAATCGTAGAGCTCTGGGAGGCTGAGGCAGGTGGATTGCCTGAGCTCAAGAGTTTGAGACCAGCCTGAGCAAGAGCCAGACTCCATCTGTAAAAATAGCCAGGGGTTGCAGTAAGAGCCCAGTAGTCCAGCTACTTGGGAGGCTGAGACAGGAGGATTGCTTGAGCCCAAGAATTTGAGGTTGCTGTGAGCTATGATGCCATAGCACACTAGTGAGGGTGACACAGTGAGACCCCATCTCAAAATAAATAATTTTTTTTAAAAAAATGAATGCTTACTCTAAAGCTGGATACTCAAAAACACAAATACGTAATTACAAGATAATCTGCTGGCCTCAGAAACAGAAATATTATAAAATGTATCAAGAGTCCAGAAGATGAGGGACCTAAGTACAATCAAGGTACTTAGGAATGTTTCGCAGAGAAAAGAGACATTTAAATTAAAAATGCACTGGATTTTCCCATCCAGACACAAAGGGTAAGGGCATTTCAAGACAGAAAGAATTGCAAAGGCAAGGAGGTGTGAAAACGCTCAGAAGGTGGAGACCAGTTCTCTGTGGTCAAGGTTAGATGTGGACAGAGGCAGACATTGAGCGTGCCACAGTCAGCCAAGGTTGGAGGGAGTTGGTCACCTGTGTGACGCTTCTAGCTATCATCTCTCCTGTGAAAAGCTTATCTCTAACAGGATGGAGTTTGTATTTATCGTTTACCATGTATCCCCTAGTGACTTGAGAGGGGATCAGAAAATATTTGTTGAGTAAGTCAGAGTCTAAATGGGCTCCTTGCAGACACAGCAGCAGATACTTCTCGTGTGTTTGTGGGGGAAGAGCCCAGGAGCGGTGGAAGTCCTGGGTTAGCCCCCAGTATCCCGGGAAGCTTTCCTATCCAGAATCCCACTTACGAAGAATATGAGAAACCTACATTTTCTCGAGTTTGTTAAATAGTCTGAAGAAAGCACTTGAGTTTCATTTCCATATATTAAAGTAATAATGAGTGCGATGTATTGAGAACGAAGTAGGCACTCAAAGAAATTGCTACAGCAAAGGAATCCTGTCAGCAATTCCCCCGCACTGCAGTGCTGGCAGAGATCACTGCTCTCACTTCTTTACAAACCTCCCTAGCATATCAAGCTTTGCTTGGTCAGAACCTTCAACAAAGTAAGAAGAAACTCAAAGGACATAAAGATATGCTAAAAAGATGAATTTTACTCCTTTAATATTACTTTAGCTGGAATTGATTTGAATGTGCAAGACCCATCGTGATGCACTAAGATGGTTGTTTTCATAGAAAATAGAAACACCTTAGCAGCTTAGTCAGACTAATGCAAATGGAATTGGTGAAGTTAGAAAGGGGTGTCTAATTGTCTCCTAGCAACTGTTACCATGGTTGCTATACCTCATTTTCTTATAAAAGAAAAATAAAAGGAAAAGCAAAACAAGCAAAGGCTATGAATTTTTTTATGGAAGAAGGAATATATGATTGTCAGAATGCAAGTAATTGTGTCCTGGAAGGATTGTGTATTCTAAGGTTAGGTTAGGTTCAACTAAATTTCTTTTAGTTGATGGTGCAAGAACACTTAGTAGAATAACTTACATTAATGTTTTTGGCACAAATATTCAAAAGTTCAGCTTCCTTTTAAGAGATAAAGGAAATTCTGTTTAAAAATTTTAGAACTATATAATGAATTAGTTTTTCTAGCCTTAAATGGAAAGGAGATGCATAGATTTATCTACTATGCTTTAGAAAAAGGTAAGTAATATTTCTTATTAAGTAGAAAAGAGAGGATAACTTCATAATTTATTTCAGTAGATTTTTGCATCTATTCTCCAAACGTTTAATAGACAGTGAGATTAACAAAAAGAAAGCAAAACACTTTTCCAGGTCTTGTAAACATCATAAATATAACTACACTTTTAGAAATTATACAGGTAATAAAGTGTATGACCTCCCAGTAAATGAAGTGATACATCTTTTTAATCACTTTGATCCAGTCTAAAAGGTAATGGAACATATTCATTCCTGATCTTCCCCTGAAGATTAACCACAAAATTGGGCACTATTTTCCCTCTTACGTAGGTTTCCTTGGAGTTCACACATAACTCCTATCAAGTTTAAGATTAGACCATAGGGGGAAAGTAGAGTCCTTTTTAACAACAACAGCAACAAAAAAAAGCTTCACACAATCACTGGCAATAGGAAAGTGGAAGAAAGGCTAAAACTGGATATAAAGAATTTATTTTCTGTTCTTTAAAGTTTTTTTCCCAGGGCCACAAATATCAAATATTTTTATGTTTTTCCAGACCCTCAGGCTTAAATTGCTCCTATGTTTATCCTTTGACCTTCTTTTTAAAACCACAGAATCCATACTGGGGAGGGAGGGCAGTGTACGTAGACATACAGGGTGGCGAAAAAGTTCACGTGCAGCTTTAAATAGTAGAATTTAAAATTGCACAAACTTTATGGACACTCCATACATGCTTCATCTTTATAATTAATTTTGTGTTTATAATTAATATTATAATAATATAAACATCTTTCAGGTAACACAAGAGAAACACATTTCCTAACCTCTGCCCACACTACCCTGTTATTTTTCTTTCTTACACATATATACTGTCATCCAGTTAGTCATTTATTCAACACATATATATCCAATATCTACTAATTTCTAAGCACTGTGGATAAATGAAATCAATTTCAATTCATCTCATAAAGGAATCTGAATGAAGAGGAAAATAAAGGAACACAAGCAAATATTGCAGCACGGTGTGGAAAGGTGTCATAAAATAGATGGAAGTAAATTGTTGAAAGCAGGTTCAAAGGACCACACAGGCCTTCGTAGGTAGCTTTAAATCCATCATTGCATTGTAAGTGTCTTTAGATGTTGTTATACATAATCAACTTTGTGTTTTAGAATAATAATTTTGATGACAACATACAGACCTTTGTACTACCTACGAAGGTAGGTAGTTTTAAATCCATCATTGCATCATAAGTGTCTTTAGATGTTGTTATACATAATCAATTTTGTGTTTTAGAATAATAATTTTGATGACAACATACAGAATGGACAAGAAATTGGATAGCCTGGTGACCAAGCAGTGTAACTAGTGACTAAGGAATATACCAAATGAGTGAGGGGAGTTAATCTTTAGACTTTAATTAATGTGTAACTTCATTTATTCAAAGTCAGTCAGGGCTTGTTCTAGGCTCGGGACCATTGGATCTTATATTTTAGTGGCAAAGACACATAATAAAAAAGAAGAAAATACATAATGCCAATGAGAAACTATTTTTTTTAATTTATTTATGTCATGTCTGTTTTGCCTAGTATTATGACATGCACTTACTTAGAGGTTTTGGTTAATATTTTAAGAAGTATAACTGATCCAACTGGGGTAAAAAAAAAAAAAGGAAAAAAATTTTGGCAATTTTAATGGTGTTTTTAGTCAATATGGATAATCACCTTTAAATTTTGACTGACCTATGTATAACATAGGCAAAATGCTACCCACTCACTGGGTTTGCTATGAAATATTATATATCCACCCCAAATAAGTCAGTCTAGTTTATTAGTAGACATATTAATTTCTACCTTTTATCTCTATTGTTATGGCCTTTTGTTTCCTTGTTTTAATTTTTTTAATTTTTTAATTTTGTTTATTTATGTATTTATTTTTATTATTTGGGATTCATTGAGGGTACAAAGAGTTAGGTTACACTGATTGCATTTGTTAGATGAAGTCCCTCTTATAATTGTGTCCTGCCCCCAAGACATGTGCCATATGCTGTGACCCTCCCTTCCCCCTCACTCCTCCCCTCTCCCTGATCCTTCATTTCCCTACCCTCCCCCCCCCCCCCCCGTATTAGCTCATCTACTGCCTTCACATTAGAATTGAGTACATTGGATTCTTGCTTCTCCATCCTAGTGATGCTTTACTAAGAAGAATGTGTTCCACCTCCATTCAGGTAAATACTCTTTTTGAATGGCTGAATAGTATTCCATGGTATACATATACCACAGTTTGTTAATCCATTCCTGGGTTGATGGGCATTTAGGTTGTTTCTACATTTTAGCGATTGTAAATTAAGTTGCTATAAACACTCTAGTGCAAATATCGTTATGATAAAAGGATTTTATTTCTTCTTGGTAGATGCCTAGTAATTGGATTGCAGGATCAAATGGGGGTCTAATTTGAGTTCTTTGAAGATTCTCCATACTTCCTTCCAAAAAGGTTAATATTAGTTTGCAGTCCCACTAGCAGTATAAAAGTGTTCCCTTCTCTCCACATCCACACCAGCATCTGCTGCTTTGAGACTTTGTGATGTGGGCCATTCTTACCGGAGTTAGAAACAGCCTCTTTGCAACCGGGCATGGTGAGATCCATTGATATTTAAAGCTATCTGCTCTGCATGGATTCCATAACAAAACTCAGATTCGAAAATAGCATGGATTCTTTTTTTAATTATCCATAGTTTCACAAAAAAATCACTCTAAAACTTTTTTTGAAATATAATCACAAGCCAGAGCATGCATTTGAAAAGACCGAGGATCTACCTTTACAATAAAAACGAAAGAAGTGGCCAAGTGAAATTCACAGACATTAACTGTCAACTTTAAAACTTAAGGAAATTGGACATTTCATAACAGAAGGTGTGAAGCTGCTGTGGCTCCAACAGCCACAGAATCCTGCCATGTCAGTATTAGTATCCCTAAAGTAGAGATAAGGCACTGAGGATCCTACAGTTTAAATAACTTCTGCCAGGTCATACAGTTAGGTGGCGAGTATTTCAAGCCTATTCTAACCACGACATGCTTAGAAAGATTTAGGCTTGAAATACTCTGTCCTTTGTCTTGGCACTGATTTACTTTAAGGCCTTCTTTCTTGAAGATAAAAAATTCTAAATTCTTTACCATTTGTCCCTCATTGTTGTGCTAGGGCCTCTTGTTCATTTGCTCAACAATTACTGAGCACCTGTATAACGGAGTCTCAACAGGGAATAGTACTGAGTGCCCAACAGCCTGTTCCTAATAGTATCCCACAGTCTGCAGCAAAATAGAGAAAAGCTTTCCGAGTCCTAGTAAAATTCAACCTCTC
This sequence comes from Loris lydekkerianus, assembly GCA_963574355.1. Classification (NCBI taxonomy): domain Eukaryota; kingdom Metazoa; phylum Chordata; class Mammalia; order Primates; family Lorisidae; genus Loris; species Loris lydekkerianus. The sequence goes on from CAUYPK010018752.1 coordinate 13,353, forward strand.
CCCTAAACCTTGGTACAGTCTACACAAGCTCTATGCAGCTAAAGTATTCCGGGAGAAGGGGCTGTAAGGAACTGAAAATGTAAAGACACTGGATTCATTGCTGGGAAACATAATATTTAATTCAGACAACTGCTGCTCCCACTATTGACATTTTCCCTTGCAGCCTTAGGCAGTGACAGTGACAAATGGTCTATATTGTTAGTTCAGGCTATACAGTCACCAGAAAAATCTCTGAACATTAGTCAAAACTTTGACTTACCAGAAGCACTTTAAAATATTCTCAGCAGGCATCGTTTGACATATACCGCAGCATGAATTACCCTCTGGCTTTGCTTAAAATTTTTGTTTCTTTGCCACTTTTAGGATTCTTTTGACATGCGGGTCAGAACATTAAGATAAAATTAGCCTTAACATTCTAGAGGAAGTGCCTTCCTGAGAGTTTCACTTCAACTTTTAATTACCCGCTGAGAATAAGGAAAAGAGGAAGGGTGAGGGGGTGTATCATAAAATCTACAAATATAATGGATCCCTTTCACTGATACCAACAACCAAAATTATTTTTAAAAGAATTTCCAAAGCATATCAAAGATGATCAGCAAAGATTGAGCTCAAAAGGATTTATTTATCTGTGTCACTGTGTTACTTGGCACTCACTCAGTTTTTATTGAACAGATGAACCTCCAAGAAGGATATTTTTGTTTCATTTTGCCTTTTCAACCGATTTGCTGTGAAACCGTATAAATTCAGAAAATTTATAAAATTGTTTATTCTTCATGATAACCCCAAAATACTAATAAATCCTGAAATGTGTTCTGAATTTAACAAGAAATGTTATATTTTACTGGAAGTAATTTTACTTTTGAGTATATCTCATCATATTCTGGTGCTCTGAAAACCTCAAGCAATTACGGCAAACTTATCTGGGAGGAAGAATATCCCTGAGATCTCGTGCCTGGTGCATTAATTTCCTAGGGTGGCTGTAGAAACATACTGCAGACTCGGTAGCTTAAACCAACAGAGTGCTATGCTCTTACAGTTCTGAAACCCTCCAGGGTCTGCAGCGGGGCCATTCTCCCTCTGCAAAGCCCTTCCTATTCCTTGGGTGTAGAAACACTCTCCAGCTTCTGCCTCCATTTACTCATGGTGTTCCTACCTCTGGGTCTCTGCTTCTGTCTGACTCCAAATTGTGTCTTTGTATAAGGACCCCAGGTACTGGATTTAGGACACACCTTAGTGCAGTAGAACTTCATCTTTAGTCGATTACATCTAAGAAGACCACGTTTTTAATAAAGTCACATTCACAGGTTCTAAGCGGACGTGAATTTTTGGAGGACACTTTTCAGCCCACTATACCAGGTTAAAAGAAGTTCAGTACTTTCAGATTAGTATCACCATTCTAATGTCAACAAAGGAGCATTGTAATGTTTATTAGTGTGAGTGTAGAGTCAATGCACTGAGGTGGAGAAACCAGATGGACCCACCAGTCTATACAAAGGTCAAGGAGAGTCTCAATGACAGCTCAACTTTACCTAAAGGAATATGTACATAGGATTAATCTAGAATCACCAGTCAGCTTTCATTCCATTGTATACATCCACTCTAGCACAACTACACATATGCATAGATCCAAGTAACAAATATTCTTTGCCAATGATTAAGACTAGCACAACTATAGCTCACCATTTTCTGCTGTGAATATTTGATATGACCTCTTCTGAGTGGGGACCCAGCGGCCCCTCCCTGCTTCTCATGCTACCATGTTACTGTGAAGCTTCATCTCATTCTTCCCAATGAGGAATGAGACATATTATGAGAAAAACAATTGAAGTAGGTAAGAAGAAAACCATTGCTTCACATGTTCTTTGCTTTTATACTTACTACTTTCCTTACCCCTGCAGTTCCCTCTGCCTGGGGTACATTTCCCCAAAATATTTAGATGACCTATTGCACTTTATTCTGGCCTCTGTTTAAATCTGGGCTCTTTCCACAAGCTTGCCCTGGACACCCCAGCTAAAGTACCTACCCCTCTCCATTTCATCCCCTTACCCTGTTTGTTTCTTCCTTGTCATGTACCCAAGGCTGACGATATAGTTTATGGATTTATGTATTACCCGTATACCCCACTACGCGGTAAGTTCTGTGAAGGCTGTGACTGTGTCCCTCCAGTTCACTGTAGTAGTTATCTCACTGACAAACACACCCAAGTCTCCCAAAGGTCACCATACATAAGGAAAATGGGAGATTGTAGCTAAATGTACTTTTATTTACAAAACATTCATTGTAATATTTTACAAAGAGGGGGCCAACATGTAGAGAGTATTTTGTAACATTTTGTAGTATATATTTTTAAATAGAGGTACATTTAGCTATCATTTTCCTTATTGATAGCAACTTCATAGGGTGAACTTTGGGTCACCCTGGAGGAGTGGCCTGGCCAATATCACGTGTTTAACAAATACATGTTGTGTGATTAAATTAAATTAATGCTTTGAACTACCATTATGTCTCTGACAAATTTCTTTATATACTAGCAATTTGCCTGAAAAGTAAACATAAACAAATGTGTGACTTAGCACAACTTTTTCTCCCTGAAATGTGTTGATTTTTGTAGATTACCAGGGATAGATACACAAATGGAAGTTCTGTTTTTTTATGATGAGTTCAACAGTCCTTGCTAATACACCATCAGTAATTTATAAAATAGCCAATTATTCATTACGGATTTCACTGTCCGGGAAACTACCATAGTTCTGTGTTTTAGTATGAACAGTGGCATTGGGGATGAAATCAGATGCTAAGAAGTTTAGATGCTGACTCATAATTTTTTAAAATACTTGTTATCAAATTGGAATACTTAGCTCCTATGCAATAAGCCTATAAAATGCTTGGCAAATTCTTGCACTCTATCTGCAATTCAATCATAATCGAATGATTTACTTACAGTAAGTAACAAGCCACAGAGAGGGAGACCAGTATCACCTTCAGCTGCAATTTTCTTGAAGCAAAATCAGAAATGAAAATTGGTTCCATAATCAGGGTTCGTTTGACCTATGCTTGTGCGGCTATAATGAAGCACCTTAGACTGGGTAATTTATGAACAGCAGAAGTGTATTTCTGATAGTTATGGAGGCTGGAAGCTCTAGTTCAAAGGGGCAGTAGGTTAGGTGTCTGGTGAGGAGCTCGTTACTTTCCTAAGACGTGCCTTGTTGCTGGATCCTCCAAGAGAGGGAAAAAGCACTTGTGTCCTCATGTGGTGGTAGGGACAGAAAGGGATGAACTTACTCTATGCAGCCCTTCTGTAAAGACCCTAACACCATCACCGTCCTGACTTAATTACCTCCCGAAGGTCCTACCTCTTCATAGTGTCACGTTCTCGTATGATTTTATGAGATTTTACATAAACTTTGGGAGACACTTTCAGGCCCCAGCACTCAGTCAACCCAAGGATGTACGGAGACATTGAAAAACAGAAGTAAAGATGTTGGTAAATGCATCTCGTAAGATTATCTAGAGTCATGTAAAATTAAGCACCATAGTAGCGAGATTCTGCTAACCATGTTCCTTTTTCTTAAAATGGCTGTTTTCTAAAATCACCGACTTCTGCTGTCAGTTCATCAAGTATTAATGAGCCTCAAATGTGATTGGAGGGTGTTTCCCCTCTCCTTTCTTTCTTTGTTGAACAATACAGATTTCATCTAGGTCTTAAATTGATTATCTCAAATGTCACCCATGTCAGGTGTTACCCTGGCCAGAATTCCAACTGGTGAGCCTTCTGAAGCAAGTAATTACCATATTCACTCCCTGGGCCAAGTGACAGCTGATGGTTAGCATTTTAATGTTCATTTGTCCGCTAATGTTTTGCTTTTACAAAGCCATAGTCTTTCCAAAATTAAAAGTCCTTTGATAATGAAATTCTATTGTTTCACCAAAAAAAAAAAGAGAGAGAGAGAGAGATAAGACCACAAAAAATTCAAATCAAGAATTTTCACTTCTTATAACCTTTTCATCTTGGGTCTGAGAAACAATTTCATCCAATGGCTTCTGTGAGTATCCTTGGAGATGAGATTAAATGTGTATGGGTCTCAAGTAATTATTTTTCCCCACACCTGCTTTCTCTCAGTCTGATGGAGACACCTCCACATGTTTTTGAAAATGAAATTAATTTAGAGAAAGGCACATTTTAAAAGTACTGTTTCCACTATTTATTAATCCATTTATGGGTTGATGGGCACTAGGGCTTTTTCCATGATTTAGCAATTATGAATTGGGCTGCAATAAACATTCTAGTACAAATATCTTTGTTATTAGGTGATTTTTGATCTTCTGGGTATATACCTAGTAGAGGAATTATAGTATTGAATGGCAGGTCTATTTTTAGATCCCTAAGTGTTCTCCAAACATCTTTCTATAAGGAATGTATTAATTTGCATTCCTACCAGCAGTGTAGGAGTGTTCCCTTTTCTCCACATCCACACCAACATCTCTGGTCTTGGGATTTTGTGATATGGGCTAATCTTACTGGAGTTAGATGGTATCTCAAAGTAGTTTTGATTT